>CAESWR010001211.1:223180-238031 GCA_903171835.1 Mullus surmuletus
AAAAATCTGCAGGCACATCATTTTTGCAAGGATTATGTAGCAATAATGAGCGTATAATTACACATTAAAATGTCCAGAAAAAATATGATCCACTTGACTGAGAGCCCTTTAAGATGTCAAATTAATCAAGTCATTTTTTTAAAAAATTTTCTGCACAAGAGCTGCAGACATTTCTAAATCACATGAGTGTAAAAATCCGTCACCTTGCTTACAGTATTGTCATGTCGGTATCCATGTGCACAAATGTATTGTCTTTGTCGTGCATATGCGTACGTGTACACCGTGAGGATGTTGGGTTGTATCTGCCCTGCTGAAGAATCACTTACATACATGCCTACTGGGCCCTGCGGTCCCTCCACGCCCGGCTTCCCCGTGAAACCCTGAGACGGCACGCACACAAAACACACACTGATACAACTGCATGTTTTTTTTGTTGTTATATTATCGTATGTGGATGGATGTCACGGCTGCGGCATGCCTGCACACTCACCTTGTCCCCTGGCGGTCCCGGCGAGCCTGCAGGTCCCGACTTCCCGGGTGGACCCTTTCAAGATGATATCACCCAGGTCACCAAAAGGTTAAATTACCAAACAATACCCCCTTTTTGCACTTCGGGACGCTGTAGACGTCACATCGACTCTTACATAACTTGAAAACCAGGATGCTGCCGATCACGACTGAGTCAAATGAATCACTGCTCGTTAATAAAACTTGGATAAAAAGCAAACTATTTCAGCGCGGTGAAAACATTCAGACCCTCAAACTGCTAATACCATAGAGATTTTTTGGCAGCTGACGCCGGTTGGCCGTAAGCCTAAACATTTGCCTGCTGCTCTTTCTGCAGCTATATATCCATCGATGCATCGCTTCGTCTCCAGCGATCGCTTCGTCTCTTTGTGTCCGGCTGCCAGAAAAGCCCGACTTCATAATCAGACTTCCCGGGTCCTCGGCGTCCCGAGAGACACCGCCGCTGAACTTACAATGAGACTTACCGGAGAACCTGGTGGACCGTCAGCTCCTCTTTCTCCAGAAATTCCTTGAAAACCCTGAGGAGGAGCACACAAATAAAACAAGTGTGAGGACAAAAATCAAATGCTCTGAGGAGTGGAAGTGAGTAATAACATAAAAAGCCGAAATGGAACAAGCTGCCTTTTTTATTCTAATTAGCAGATGCACCGAGCTGCTAAATTATTAGTTTAAATATGTTGACCAAGTATTTTGCAAATAGTCACTTAATCTGCCATTTAATTGTTTCTGGGCAGTTTTATTTGATGGAAGTGCCATCTCTGTGCCAAGTGCCATTATGGGTAATGCATCGGTGATAAAGAGTTTCAATGAACACTCTCAGAGACTACTTTTGTCCTTCATAACTTGAGCAATTAAAAATGTCATTGCAATGCGATTAATAGTGACTGTAAATTTGGGTAATTAAGAAAAACTTGTTACTCAGCGGAAGTGCATCTGGAAAATTCATTTTCAGGCCATGAGGAGTTTTAACAGAAATGATAAAAGTGAGCGCGCAAAACATTAATCCAAGGGAAAATATCTGCTGTTGTTGGCTTATTTCCTTTCAAATTTATTCTTGCAAAGTGTCCTGTCGCTTCTAAGTGAAAACAATGCCAAAAGTCTTGTTCAAAGTCTTCACAGTTCTAATGTGAGACCCTTAATAATCATAAGAACTCATCTTGGATACACCAGCACAATCTAATGTGATTTGATCACCAATGACATTGGTTGGGGGGTTTTTTTTGTAAATATTCTGGCCAATTTCCAAACAGAAGGGCGGAAAATTAAAACACCTTGCAAAATAACCACCACCCACTGCGTGATGTCAGCAATAATCACAAAGTAGAATTATGACCTCTTGGACAGTGTCAACAAAGAGTGAAAAATTATAAGCCTTGTAAAGTCTGAATTCATGGCAGAGCTGTTGCATTACTTTACATGTGCGATGTTAAAAAGTTGCTTCTGGTCTACATATTGTTTGTGTAAGCATTTTTGAGCACACACACACAAACACACACACTCTTGAAAGAACGGGATCAGGCCCGGGCGCTGCTAAAACTTTCAGCCCAAACATGTGATATCTTTAACAGGGCTGATAGCAGCTTCGCCCCTGCCCTGTTATTGATTTAGTTTTGGCAGTGTTTGTTGGGTCTGCCGGCGTACAAAACCATAAACCCCTCCATCATTTAATCCTGGGCTGTCTTGTAAAGACTATGATAATGTTTTTTGATGTATTAAAATCCAACAGGTCGTGGCGAAGTGCCAAAGAAAAAGAAAAAAAAAGAAAAGAAAATAACCCAAAGCTACAGGAATGATGTCATCATATGAACATTGAGGTCATTCCGTACCCTTGGCCCTTTACTGCCCACGCTGCCGGTAGCCCCCGATGGACCCTAAAAAAGAAGACAGACATAGAAAATGACAGCAATGTAAGTCAGTGAAAGGACAGATAAACTATAATCATAATTACAGAAATAATTATTTTCAAATTGTAGCTGCTTTGTTTCCGATATAAGCAATAAATCAATCCGTCACTAATTCTCGACGACAGTTTCCCTGAGGCCTTGATGGCACTCAGTCTTTCAAATATCACAGAATGCAACAACAGATAAATGAGCAAATCATTTCAGAAACTGGCACAAAAGAATGTTTTCTTTGATAGATGCGATACATAAAGAATGGCATTTACATCAACTGACAAATTGATGAATTGGCTAATTGTTGCATGGAAAAAGTAATCAAAAATGACATTTCAGACTTCACACAGAAACAATTAAACACTTTTTTTCAGTCTCCCCCAATTTTGCAGCTGAAACTAAATCTAGCTAAATCATTTAGAGTCAATGGATGGATCATTCAAAATTCAGCAAACACTGCCCTCTGCTGGCTAAACTAACATACGACAATAAAGGGTTCCTTTCCAAAAACGTCAGTTTTGACAGTTCTGGGGCATTTCCATCTCAGCAGCCTTTCAGTGTGACACCGCTTTAAAAAATGTTGCAACCGACAGCCATGTAATCGTTTATTCAGAGACCCTTTTTTGTTAAAAGGGCGTAAAATTTTTGATGATGTGCAGAAATGCGTTTTTCTCCCCTGATGTTCATCACCTGGTTTAGCTCCTCGAAAAGACAGAATTGGGTCCAAAACCAAGATAAGGCTTTAAAATGTGTGACTGAGCTCAAATAGATCAAAATGATTGTTGAAATGGGGCACAAACACACACACACATGCACACACAGCATTTACAGGTGATTGAAATATGATAGGGAATGGGAACCTGTGTACCAGGCTTTCCTTCTACTCCCTCTGGTCCAGTTGGCCCCGGCAAACCCTTCAAGAGATTAGCAAAAACAAAGAAGAAGAAAACACACACACACACACACACACAAATGTAAATTGTCAAAGGACTTTTATGTGCATTTCATCCATGATGTCACATGATCTCTGACAGGCAGGTTTACCAATGGGCCCGGCTGGCCGATGTGGCCCTTCGGTCCTGTGTGACCCTGATGTATAAAGAAAACAAACAAAAAAATCATCAGCAGAAAAAGCAACTCATGCAACAACAAAAATTCAAGATTATAAAAGTAGTAATAATACTAGGGGTGTCCCGATACAATTTTTTTCACTTTCGATTCGATACCGATATTGCAGCCTTGATTATTGGCCGATGCCGATATCGATCACATTCCGAAATAAGCATGAATCACTCATACTTTTTATTACTTATTTTGTAGTATGGAATGTTAGAAAAGGCTTGATCAAGTGATATTACTCAAACAGAGAACAATAGTCAGCAACAGTGGCTATGAGAAAAACTGACCCATTGATTATTAACCAATGGGTTACATGTAGAAGTGCTGAACCGGAGTCTGGAATGGACTGCTTGTTGCGTCAGAGTGGTTATATCAGAGATTTTAGATGCGGGCTGATACAATCTGATACTGTGTTTTTTTGCTGATATCAGATCGATATCTGGTATCAATATCAGATCGGGACTGAACTAAATAATACTCATGGTTTTTTACCTTGTTCCCTCTGGGCCCGGGTTTGCCGTTACGTCCGTCCGGTCCCCTGTTTCCCTTCAAGAATGTTCAGATTTTAGTGACCGCAGCCGAACATTCTTGAACATTTTCACCACCAAACGTCTCTTTTAGTGTTCCTGTGTGCTGACATCACTTAGATTTTTCATTATTTGACAGTTTCTCATCACCAAAAAAGTGTTTTTAATGAAAAGTCTGCTAAATGTTTCTCTTTTATCGGCTTGCCGGTCGCCAACTTCGCCTGCCGGGCTATGCGGAGGCCAGGTAATGGAGGGTTTTTATAGCGCTCCTGCTGTTATCATAAAAATATGGAGTATGACCGCTTTAAACCGCTGTTATTGCAGCCGAAGCCGCCCGGTCACCCCACTTGACTGCGCCCGTTAAACGTCAGCACGGGAGGCCATCAAAAGCCGTAACGCTACATGTCTGGATCAACACATGAAGTCATCTGACATTTCTCGGTGTTCCAAAGCACAAATCACCACTGACCTTTAGTCCGGCGCTGCCCTGTTTTCCCTGAGGTCCAGTTTCCCCATTTGTGCCCTGAATGACCAAATATAAAAATCAGCCGAGCTTATCTCGTTTTTCACCTTCCTCAGGCGGAGTCCGCAAATGCGATATCATGCTGCGGAAAAATAAAGAGGTGGCGTATCGCTCGGAAAGGTTAATCTGCCAGTTGACGGCGTTGGAGCGTTTAAATCAGGTTGTTAGAAGAATTGAGTGAGGGTGAAAATTAAACCAAAGGCGCATTTGCTAACACAGATTCTGATAATTGTGTCGACAAGTTGAATAAAAGCGTGTTACCTCCACGCCTTGAGGACCGTGCTGGCCCTTGGGCCCGAGAAAACCCTGGAAGCCGGCGGGGCCCCTCTCTCCCTGAGGACCCCTAATACCTGCTGCCCCCTGAGCGCCCTGAGACAAAAACAGAAGGACTTATTCTTCAAATGGCACAGAGGTCGCACATGAGGGAAGTTTAATATTTTGGGAATGACACTGGTGTGAGGTAGTATTGTGAAGAATCGTGGGTACGGCTGGGTATTATTGTATTTCAATACCAGTGTCCTTAAAACGATACTGATACTGATACTTTGATACTTTTTGATACTTCATTCAATATCAACTATTAAATCGAAAGCAATCAGTTGTGCAAATGTCTCCACTCCTCCCCATTCAAAAGATTTTACACAAATGCATTTTGAAAGTGCTCAAATTATGCTTGCGGGTGATTGGTTGCGAGTAAAACCATACAAACAGTCTTTTTTCGAGAAAAAAAAAAACGATTGCAGGTATCGTTTGACAGGCACAGTTTCGATACTACTTTATACTGGGTTGTTTCGGTTCAATACCAGAAATTGAGTAGCCCTAATCGTGGGAGCTCTTTAGGTGTACGATAGTGACAAATAAACTCAGTTTTCCAGTTTCTGAGAGGAAGTCATTTACTTTGTCGCCTTTAGGTCCTGGATTCCCCTTATCCCCGTCCAGTCCGCGGTTTCCCTGGAAAAAAAAAAGAAGAAAAGAATAGAATAAAAAGAAAATTCAAAAGGCCGCTTCCCAATTCCTGTATCAAGGTACATAGGTTTGGAAGTAACAAATACCGTCACTCCGGGAAAACCCATCGGACCTTGTCCGCCCGGTGGACCCTGCAAATAAGGAAAAAAAACTATTCAGGTATTGATCATAAACCTTCAAACGGGTTGATGGGGATGAAATTCATGCTGTATTAGTGTAACAACTTGAAAAGAGGTAACAACAATTTCAAATGATGGAGAAGGAAGATGCACATATATTCAATGCATACTGGTAAAGCAACGGAACTGAAAAACGGTGTCGGTTTGTGAGGAAAAGATTAGATTCCGTGATGTATCTTCAAATAGATCAGATGAGGGATGACTTATGCGCAGTCTGTGTAGGAGGTACCAAAGGGAGATGGAAAGGTACCTGAACCCTCTCAGCTTCCTCCTCTTTCCAGTGCTGCATAATTAGATTTATTGCTGACCATTTTCCATTCACATGTCAAATGTCAGGCATCAAAATTTAACTTGACCATTTTTTTTATGCTTCTTAGCAGCGAAGGAGAAAATATCCCTGCATGGCTTCCACTTAGACCTCACGGCCACCAGATGGCGCCAAGAGGCTGCACTGCTGCCCTCCCAGCGACGCGACTGCAGGGATCAATGCATATTGTATTTTATAGGCGTGCAGTGGGAGTTAAGTGACGCAGTTGCCGTGGTGACACAAGTCGCAGGACATTTCAGAGTCCAATATCCACCCGGTTGGCTCCAGCTCCGAGTGTGTACCTACATGCACGTGACTCTAATGCATTGATGTAATACACCGGAGGGTGTCTGTGTGCGCGACTCACCATCGGCCCCTCGAAGCCGGGCTCCCCCCGCATACCCATGGGCCCGACAGGCCCCTGGTGGGAAAACAAACAGAAAAAAAAGAAAGAAAAAAAAACAGGGGTGGAAAAACAATGATAAGATTCTGTTTATTTTGCTCTCCGACAGTCAGACTTTCCATGTTGATACGTTAGACCGAACGTTATCTGCGGGCTTTTCTTCAAGCTATGGAAACAGAAGATTTTTAACCCTCTTACTGACAGAAATATGTACGTTTTTAGACATTTGTTTCGTGTTCTTCCATACCGGGAATCAAATGCAATAGCATACAAATGTGTAAGATTCAATTATGTGACCACACAATATGCGCCGCTTTGCACTTACATGTGTTTTGGATTCAAAAACCAAAAAGATGGGGGGGGGGCACAATAAGGGCCACAAGAAAAAACTTACGGGGTCTCCTTTGGGCCCGGGGATGCCGCTCAGACCCAGATGTCCCTGTCAAGACGCAAAAGAACCAACATTAACCCCCCACCCGCGCTACATAGACTACAAAGCAATCAAATTGATCAAATCTTTGGCCAACCGCCACCAACTGTACTCACTTGGGGTCCTCTGAGTCCTGGAGGTCCCATCTGTCCCTCTAAACCGGGAGGCCCCTAGTCAAAGTGAAGTCGAAGGAAAGGATTTGTACTGATTTCAAACACAGTCTCTCGACATTTCCAGTCGGTTGAAGACATGCGGCAACATAGATGATGAATGTGAATGTACCCGTGGGCCTTTATGGCCAACAGCGCCAGCAGGTCCCATGTCACCCTGAGAGGAAAAATCAGAAGAAAAAGATTAAAACACTTTAGAAAACACATGCGAACGGTGTACGTTTACAGATAAGCCTCCCAAATGGAACGATTTCTTGCTTGTATACATTATAGTCAATACAACTGTAGGAGGTTTCGTTCAGTTGGTTGGACAGAGCACGATAGTTGAAGGTTCAGTATTTTGAGGGATTTCTTTTACTTCTTATGAGATTTTACAATGAAACTAAAAAAGACCAGGCTCAAACTGTTTTTTTAGTTAAAGTAAACAGTTTATCGTTAGTGCTGTCCATTTGTTTGGCAATCATAAAGCAACTCTTTGATCAAAAGACCTTGAAAAAAACATACAAACTCGAACTAAAAAGCTCCACTGTCCTTCACCCTTTATATTCTGTTTTCCTTTTTTGGAAGCTTGGATGCTAAAAATGGACTGGTGACGAATAAGAAACGGCAGCATTTGAACCACATAAGGAAAATTTGATGAAACGTTGACAAAGTGACCTCTGTTATTGTTAGTGGTGGGGCTGTGTGACGTTAGAGGGGGATGTACTGAATTAATACATGGGGGAGTAAGTAAAAGTCTGCTAAACACTAAAAATTATCAATGTCCCTTAAATAGAAATATAAGAGTACCTCAACATGACTGACAAGTTCCGGGTGCCCCATTGGAAAGTTCTACCCCCAAATCAGTGGCTTATTCAGTGGCTTATTCTTCCACTACCTTGAGAACGTTTTTACTCCTTTGGGAAAGTTATGGAAATACCGTATAATGTATAGAAATACACAAACTCACCCTTGAGCCGTTAACCCCTTGAGCGCCAACTTGCCCTGTGAAGCCCGGAGCACCCTGTGACACACACACACACACACGTATTACACTAGTGTACGTGGCGGCGGCGGGAAAATATTTTGTCACCCCATCTGTTTGCTTACCGTCGGGCCCAACAAACCAGGGGGGCCGTCCAGTCCGTTCTCCCCCTGGGAACAGGTACAAGACACGATGGGTCAAGTATTCTCCTTTAGTTTACTCTCCAACTCTCATTCTGCTTCACTTAATCTAACTAAAACTATCATAAAATACATTGTATAACTTGCCCTCAATATAGGAAATAGTCACGTGTTAATGCGTCACCCATAGACCCAAGGAGTGTTCTCTTGTATCTTCTAAAAGTCCCAAACACTCATTGCTCAGATTACGTGTCCTTTTTTAGCCCAAAGCATGTTGGGATATGTATCTGATGAGTAGTTTCCAATGTCTGTCAACATAATCCGGGTTGTCATGAGGAGCCCAATGCTTCAGAACCGCCTCCTTATTTGTGAATCGGCCACAGACCGAGTTGTTTGTTAGCCGAACCACGAAGAGAAGCCAAGCTCAATTATTCGGAGCGGGGGTCGACATAAATTTGGTGGGCCGAATTTATAGTGTGGAATTTTGTTGCACTAATCCTTTAAACCACAACGCAATTATACAGTAAGTGTGAAAAAGACGATTCAACCAATAGTAAGACTGATTTTCATTTTAGGAAACTCAACGCTTCTTTCTTTTTTTATTTCTTTGTTGCAGCTGGTGCAGGTGCAACATGAGTTTGGCGCATCACTCACATCAGGCCCACGCAGACCCTCTGGACCGTAGCCACCTCGTGTCCCCTGAGGCCCCTGCAGCAGAGATATGCTGTTAGTTTCATCCAAATGTGAGATTAAGACACACTGAAAAACACTGCGTTCAAAGTGAGGATTAATAAAACACGTCGACTGCCTGCCGGTTGGAGCGCTCGTACTTGTACTGCGAGGCACGGTTTCCTATTTCACGCCAAGTAAAATCGAAAGAAAAGCCAAGAAGAGGTTGAGGGGAAAAAAAAGTAAGCGACTGCCAGGGAGCCTGTAACGGAAAGGAAGCGTGGATTAGGGATTAAATGGGATTCAGAGGCGCGTGTCTTCCTCTCACAAAGGCCGATTGTTTATTTTGTGCCTCGTATTTTGCACCAGTTGGACATACACGTTACACAAAGACGAGCGTTTCTTTCGTCTGACTTGATCCTGTAATGTGCTGGCAGACTGATCTAAGAAGAAGAATCCCCCCCTTTGTCAATGAGCTACTTTATGTCAAAGACAAAGGAGAATTTACAACATTAATTTCCTGACAGAGTACAAACATAATGCAGGACTCCCACTAGCTTTAGTTTGAGTCACATATGATCATCAAATACTACAAATACTACCATTGAAGATTACAAGTTACTCACTGGAGGCCCAACAAGACCAGGTGGGCCAGCTAGACCAGTTGAACCCTGAAGAAAAAATGCAGTTGAAGGTCAATACAACACATTTATATAATGCATACCAATTAAATATTCAGCACTGATAATAAATAAATAGCATCAGTATACCTTCTCGCCAGGTTCACCAGCATCCCCTCTTGGACCCTTATCGCCCATGAGACCCTGAGGAAGGGAACACGATTGATCAAATATAATGTTTTTTTTTCCCTCCTCATGTTCTGTATGAATGATTTAACCAATATCAATCTTTTGACCATATTCTAACAATCAACAGTACATGGATACTATTTGTATTGATAGTAGTCAAAGATGTAAAAAACCTGATTAATGACCACTCAAAGTACACTCTACACTTCTCTGCAGTACTTCAAATATCGACACATAATAATATTAAAAAGTAGTATTATATATTTCTAAATAAACCTGAATCAACACTAAATAGAGCTCTGAGCTCTGCACGTGCATTAAACTTCACATTACGTTGTATCCGTACAAAGTATCTGCCAATTTTTGACTATTTTTCTTCGGGCAAAGGTCTTGCACAGCTGCTTGTGGTTAGACATTTTATTATATTTCTCTTGTTTCTGACCCGCAGATATACTTCTCCAAGATAAATATGTAAAGGTATCATTTTACACACCCTTGAGACCCATTTCAAACTACAGACAGCTCTTGCAAACAATCAGTGGATTCTGATTAGAATATAGATGATTGCTAAACAATAATTTAAGAATTATCTGCAAAAAAAGGTGGGATACATGACAATACAAAAGTACAAAATGCTAGAAAAAGAAGGTGTTCCGGAGTCTGCAGGCAGTGTAGCCACATGTTGTTCCATCATTTCACAAACAGTAAATCAAATGTTTAATAGGACAGACTGCTCTTTACTTCCTTATGAAAACATCTGGCATTTTTTATTTCTCACCTCATCACCTTTTTCCCCCTTGGACCCCCGCTCGCCCCTGTAGCCCCACGGACCCTTAAAATCGATTAGAGACAACATGTAAAAGAAAAAATATACAATTCACCAGCCGCAACCGTGTATTTTGGCGTCCCGTGAAACAGAATACATAGAGAAGGTGCCCACCTGTGAGCCGGGAGTGCCAGGCGACCCGGACTGACCGTCCTCTCCGTTTATCCCGTCTCTCCCTGGACGCCCGCCTCGTCCAGGGGGGCCCCTGAGACCCCGCTCGCCCTTTGACACAAAACCAGGAGTTAGGCCACCGATGAGAACCGTGGTGATAAATACAGAGTTTATCAGTGAGAAGCTGTGATTTTTATTCCCCAAGAGATTCGCTGCTCCACACTGGAAAAGCTGCTTTGTAAATTATGAAGCCGTTTATGACCCCCCCCCCCCCCACACACACACACACACACACACACACACACCATTAATCACATAGGGCCGGAAAAGCAGAATGCTGATTAGCAAGATTCCAACATGCAGTAACTGCATGTTGAGAGCAAGTGCAAATCCACCTTGAATGGATAAAACACCCGTGCTGGCACATGAGAACATGTTTTAAGCTGCACAGGATGATTGATGTTGCACCTACAGAGGAGGACATGACGAATCATTATACTGTAGATTGTATCTAAGAAAAATAAACGTGAAACGTGATAAAAATAATTTCTGTTTTGGCTCCAAAAAGTTGAAAAAATAATCAAATGCATAAATTGTATTTTCAAATCTTCGTTCAGGCTGCGCAGCTGAGTGAAGCTTTTTCGGAGTCCAGTTTGCAACATCTGCGGCCCATGAAAACAAAGCATTCTCGTTTGTGGCTGCTAGTTGTGACTGGCCAACCAAATGAGTAATTTTGTTTTCTGTGCATGGTTTATTTAAATCATTTCAACTCCTCACGGATGAATGAGTGTGATTGATTGATTTTACATAGCTAGCCTGGCTGGATGGCATCATGCAGAAATATTTCTTGGTTAAACTAATCCCATGTGTGTTGCTCAATGCTGGCTAACTGTTGAATTAAACATTCCGTAATGGCATCCACTAGCCAGAACTGTCCATTCACTACCAGCAGGGCGGTTAACAAGAAAGAAAAACACCGGACGTTATATCTGGCATAGAAATTGGAATAGAATCAGCCACACTAATCGACTGACATATTGTTACAACATTGTCTGGACAACACATGCAAAGTTAAACAGAAAACAATAAATAAATATGCATGTTGTTCCTGGTTATTTCAGACACAGTGAGTCTGCGCTACGTAAAATGAGAGCAGATGCCACGATGTTTGACGGACAAATTTGCTACCCAGCTGAAACATCCCATAATGCACTGCAGAGGCGTGTGTTCCCATTAAGTCATGGCAAACTCGCATCGGTTGAAGATGTAGCTTTAAATGAGCCCTTGGCTTCCTGAGCAAGAATTTAACTTGAAATCGACATGACTTAAAGAAGAAAATTACATGAAGGGAGGCCCCAGGGAGACAATCTGAAACTCATTAAAGCAATATAAAGTTATTAACTGGATCAACGACGCCTCGTCATAATCAAATTTAAGAACAAAATATGGAACTTCTTAATTTAGCCATAAAAACCCTTTGAATGTTTATCCTCTCAATATGAGAATCGTTACATCATAGGGAGTTTTCATGCACAGTGGGTTTTGCAAACTCAACCCACTCCCTTTGACCGCATTCACTCTGCTCCAACAGCTATATTCCACTTAATTTAACTTAACAATCTGATGGAACAGTTTGAAACCGTCACAAAACTGCTGGAATCAACTTGCGGGTTGAATGCGAGTAAAGGTGCAGCCATAAACTTACATGACAGTTTCCATGAACAGAAAGCTTTGATTCAGGGTTACAGAAACATGATACCATCGCAGTTTCTTTAACAAGTAAAACAGAAGCTCAACCTACTGAAGAGGAAGGTTAATAACATTCTGGAGAGCATACTAATATCTATTTAGTGGCATCCAGCGATCAGCCATTAGCCGTGTCTCCTTTTTCTTCAGAATTTTAGAATATTTTAGATGAAAAATGACATTTTTTCAATGCACTTACAACTAATGATGGCCATTGACTTGTCAGTGACATGGAATAAATAAAAGAGATTTAAAGAGGATCACTGCTTACCATTTCTCCTTGCATCCCTGGCCGTCCACGATGTCCAGGCTCACCGGGGGGCCCCTTAGGATGAAAGATCAGGCAAAAACTTTAGAGGTTCAAACTGCACGCAACACTTTGAGGATGGTCATTTGTGCTCACGACGATGAATAGAGCTATTTCAAACCTGCATGCCAGGCTTCCCCATCTCTCCAGGTGGTCCTGCAGGGCCTTCTTTACTCTACAAGCTCACAAGGAAGAAAACAGCCTCAGTTCAAGGAGACATGTGGGGGTCTCAATGAGGAAATGCACTTAATCGTCACTGCATACTTACAGGCCAACCAGCGCGCAGTAACTGGTAGAAATTGGTTTGCTGTAAAGGGAGGAAGAACGCACGATTAAAAGCTACAAACATGAAGTAGGATGGCATTATGGGGAAAAAAATGACATGTTGATATCAACATCTCAAAATCCATTTCCTGTATCGCTGCTTTGTCACCGCGCAGCGTGACCTCCGGAGGACGACTGTATAAAGTTCAAAGAACGTGCACTGACAAATCATACTCGCAAACCATTTGCAGACTTTTATATCGCACATCTTTTTTCAATATTGGGGTTGCAGTTCTCCATCATGCTGACATACTGGTGGGTGTATTCTACAACATACAGCTGCAGCCACTGAAGGAAGATTAAACAGATGAGGATGGAGCGTCGGCTTGCACGCACCATGAGGGCGGGGTCAAAGGTTTTACAGATAGTCTGGGTCGTATGGGTCTAGGTGAGCCCAAAAGAACATTTGATGTCCGGTGTGTATTTTAGGTAACTGACCATAAATTACACAAGTGCATAAAGGGAAAGTAGCATGGAAAAGTCTGCTTGACTGGAGTCTGAAGCTGGCAAGATGTGCCTGGGAACACTGGGAAACGTGCCTGCTTACAAGGGGTGAGGTAAAAGAGCGGTGCCAATTCCAACTTTTATGCTTTCAAAGATCGGCAAGGGTGTGTTTAGCAGTAGTTAAGCAAATATACTTGTAAAGCATGTAATTTAAAATGAAATAATGGTTTACATTATGTGGATTCCTCTCACACGTGACCCCTGCCAACCATTTGCTACCATGTTTTCAAAATGGGAGGTGGGAAATGTTGTGGTTCAGCTTGTTCGAACAATTTGACCATACCATGAATACACACATATGGATGCATTTAATACACACGTTTCAACTCTTGCACTGAGGTGCTGTGCCTGCAAGGCAAGAGCCTAATTACGGCAAATGCTCACTTCTAATTCCATGCGTGGTTACCGTCCTACCTGGAAAGCGGCCCATTCCTCCGCAGTGTTCCTCCACAGGTAGAGGGTTGGTAAACCTGGTGGTCCTGGAGGTCCCCTCTCGCCCTTTCGTCCTGGTCTCCCTTCAGGGCCGGTCTTTCCCTGAGAAAGAGTTCATGCAAAAAACCAATGAATTTATATGGAATACCAGCTCAGTGCTTACATTAAAATAGTTAAAGTGATCCAAAAAAAGTGGGCCTCTATCAGAAATTATGGACGACTGGACGTCACTGCAGACAGGACACACATTTATAGCTGTAGGTATTATGACGTCTAAGCTGAAGTTGAGTTTTAAACAATACATGGCCCTGGGTGCTCTTTCAGCGCATCAAAGAACATTAGCACACTTACATCCTTGAGGGTCAACACATCATCACACACTATAATGTCATAAACAAGCTTTTCTTACCTTGTCGCCTTTAAAGCCAGTGAGGCCAGAATCACCTGGACAGCCCTGTGGAAATCAGAACAACCCTCAATAAAACACGCTGACATGGAAAACATGTTTGGTTTATTCATTTAACCAATAATGTGAGAGAAACCCAAGAAAAAAGAAGCTTTGCAGCATTAACATTTCACTTGAAAATCTTAAACTCTGGGTCAAAAACCAGCAGCGACATGAGAGTCGAAGCACCAAATCCATAAACCTCAGAGTTTGAGCCCATTTTGACTGATTTTAAGGCCTTGCTTCAAGCACATCAACTATTAAAACTATATTTTAACGGTTTCGAGGATTTGGGCAACGCAGCATGGGTTCTGTGTCTTTTCTGACAGTAAAGTGAAACGACCTGCCTGTGGTTCTAATCTATCGCCATGGCACTTGAGGGTATCTGGAAGCTTTCGCGATGTTCTGCAGCCTATTTGATTTTAAATGAATACAACTGTTGACTGTGTTATAAATGTGCCACTACAAGCAGAGAGGGATTCATTTTTGCTGTGATTTAAAACAGTGCTTAAACCATTGACCACAAC
>CAESWR010001212.1:47829-59535 GCA_903171835.1 Mullus surmuletus
AAAAAAAAGGGTTTCCTCAGGCGTTACTTTGGTGGCGCTCTCACCTGGATTGACCACCAGCTGAAGTGCGGCTCTGAACTGCTCGTGAGAAACCCTGGATGGCTGCGTGTCGGAGCTGGACCCCCAGGATGGAGGGGGGTAGGCTCCCGGGGGGATGTAGGGTGATGACGGTTGTGAGTAGGCCCCCTGCAGGCGGGACAGAGCAGGGACGTGATAACAAACATTTGACTTTGTTTATTCTATTTGGGGGGTGAATGTCACACATCGTTTGCTGAATATTCTCACGAAACCCGGGATGAATCACGACTATGAAAAGCATTTTAGGAATTTATGACCTGCTTTCAAAACACCTGGTATGAAAACGTGCACTAAACTGCACTCAAAACGCACTGTGGACAGGTTTTAATCAGATCTTTCAAACTTCTGAAGTTTGGGCATTAACAAAAACCCATCGTCTTGCTAGGTTTGGCATGGCATATGGCTGTTGCTATGGCTACGCACATAGGGGCTCTGGCGCTGTAATCTGTTGGAAAATTTCACAGTTTCAAGGCGATTTACAACGTTTGATTTAATGTCATTTGGTTTATTCTACTGCTAAAAGCAAGCTTGACACTGAGAGACAACATGTATCACAGGGAGAATCTTTTTTTTTCATATTCAAAAATAGTGAGTGTGTAGATGAAACAACAGATTGTCTCATGCACTCATGGCTCATTAGATTCAAGAATACTTCTAACATTGAACCCATAACATCCCAAATTATGTACAGTGCAATTTGTCTCTCCATGGTCGGCAATTCTTTGATATTTCTTCTTCTTCCATTTTTTTATGAATTTGTAAACTTGAGAACTGAAAACATTAGACCAGTGGTTCTGGTTAATTTGAGTAAATAATCCTATTTCTCTAAATGTCATAGGATCTTCAAAAAGATTTTTTTTTTTCACGGACCCTTTGCAATTACACCACAGACCACTAGGGGTCTGCGGTCCCCTGGTTGAGGAACACTGCGTTAGACCAATTGACGGGCGCCTGACATCTTGCTAGTTTTTGGCTTAAGCTTATGGATGTTGCTATGGCGACGCGACGTAGGACGTGAGGCTGTAGTCTGGTGCTGGGATATTTCATGGAAGAAGAATGTGACGTTAGCAGGAGACCCATTTAAGAGCTGCAAAGGGTTAAACCAAATCAAGTTAAAGTGATAGGGGCAACTTTTCACTTCCAGTACAATACCGAGCATACAGTAGCTATGAGAAAAACTGACCCATTTATTATTAACCGGTGTTTTTTTTTTTTTTGCTGATACCGGATCGGACCCCCCTAGACAACGACACGTATTTTGCATGAAGAGAATACTGTACCTGAGGGGTGTAAGGTGGGCTGGGCTGGGAGGGCGGGTGGTGGTAGGGCGAGGGCTTGTAGTGGTGAAAGACCGGCGGGTAGGGCAGGTGCACCGGGGGGTAGCCGGGGGGCTTGGCGTGGCTCTGAGGTAGCTTGAGAGGCCCTCGGGGGTAGGTGTCGCCGCCCGTCACCTGGGGGCTGCCGTCACGCGATGGACGCTCGTAGTCACCCTGGAGCGCAACAGCAGCGTTGTTTAAAAATACATTCTGCCCCTCTGTGTCCACCGTGGTACGTCAGTTCAGAGTCCGGTGGGTTTGCGGGTACATTAGCCCCCCCCCCGACATAACAACTAATGGAGGACATTTAGTTTGCAGGACAGGGAGCGTACTTTATCATTAGCACCCCCTACCATGCTGCTCAACTACTCCATTCATCAGGCCGGAGCCCAGGGAGCATCCGAATCTGGGACACACCACTTCTTTAAGATCCTAGAAACACCTCCTTTAAAGTACTGAGGGAGCACACACACACACACAGACACACGCACACACACACACACACAGAGAGACAGTCTGTGGGGCTTAGTCTAAAAGGCCTATTAAAAGACGGCTCACATGACTCAGCTAAACTGATCTGACTCATAAAATGCTGACTAAGCCCGCACACACACACCAACCTTGAGTCTCAGAGCGTGCGTGTGTATATGTGTGTGTGTGTGTGTGTGTGTGTGTATTGCTGCTGCCACGACTAAAGCACTGCAGCTGCACAGCACTGCAACCCCCCCCTCTTTGTGTGATGTAAAGTTTCGGCGCTTTGTAAGCCATAATCGTCAAAATATGCAAATGACTCTGTCGGGCTGAATCGTGAGGCTGGAAGTTGCCACGGTGACGTCACATGCCTGTTTGTGGATCCCTGCTTGGAAGCCTCGCTTTCAGAATTGGAACTCGTGACCAGGAGCAAACTAACGAGGGAGAGAAGGGGGCTCGTTTCTCACAGACCTGCATGCGATTGGACTTCTTTTTGCAATGACAGGCAACACCACCTGCTGGCAATTAGAAGAATGGGCTTTTGAGCCATTTGAGTCTCAGGTCAAATGTGTAAAAAAATTAAAAAATAAATAAAAAAGACCCCGGTGAAGAGGTGAATAAATTGCTGGCGTTAAATTCTCACCGGCTCATGCTCATGAGAAGGAGGAATATCTGAAAAGAAGGAATAATGTTTGGTTTAAACTCATCAGTCATATAAACAAACCTGCCTCCGTTCTGGAATTAAATTACCTCTGCCACACCGTCTGGAAATGCTCTTAAAACATTAAGAGGCCGAGAGGATAATATAAAACTCTGCCTATTACCTTTTTATTAGTTTCAGTCTTTCTATTTGTCTCGCGCAAGGAATCACACACACACACACACACGGCAGGAGGAGGAGCCCTGATGTGTTGGGATGGTGTATAATTACATGGTGTGAACTCTTTTAATCAATCACTCTCCAGCAGGTGTGTGTGTGTGTGTGTGTAAGGAAGGGAAGTGCTGCTGGGACAGCCCCAGTCTCGCTCCCCCCTATCGTTGGCCGGCACCGCTGGCTGGCTGTCAGCCAGGGGTCTCCTGATCCATGTTGGTTAAACGCGCATTAATCTGAGTTTGGCAGGGTAATCAACAACCTAACTCAACTGTGAAATTGAATTCCGCGGTGGAACATCGTTCGGCCAGTTTTATGCTAAGGCTGCAGAAAGGGAAAGTGCCGCAACATCAATTTGTCACCGAGAGCTGCGGCACCCGGCTCCCACAAAACAGAGAGGGGAGAAAGGAGGAGAGGAAGGAGGAGAGGGAGTGTGTGTGTGTGTGTGTGTGTGTGGCCAAGTCTCCGTGCTGTCTACTGCTTACATCCCCACCGGCTCCCGACAACAGCGAGGAAAAAGAAGGATTTACTTCAGTGGCGTGTGTGGGCTGAATGAAGGGAGGAGAAGAAAAGGCAGAGAAAGAGAGAGGGGGGAGAGACGGGCGGGTTTGTTACAAGGTCCAGGAGCTGAGAAGAATAGTGATTCGTAAGCTGCCAGATGACTCCTGTTTGGTTTTTTTTCCCCCTTTCTCTCCTCTCACTAGTGCTGCAAAATCAAACAGCAAATTAGGCGGCATCGACTCCTCAGCCGGCACTCAATTAAAATGTGACTTCACACTTCGTCCTCAAAAAGAAGTCAAACTGACATCTTGGTTTTTTGGGGGTTTTTTTTCTGAATGAATGAATGAATGATTTACAGCCTATACACACAAACACAGCATGTGCCACCTCAAGCACGTCTCACAAAGAAGTCATAATAAAAGAAAATAAGTAAAATGACCTTCGCCTTCACGGCTTCCAGTCTTGCCTTCTCCGTGGCTGTTTTATTTTTTTCCCCCTCCCGCTTCTACGAGCGGCTATTTACCGAAGCATGCAGGTTAAATGGTTTTTCATCAAGGCACCCTGGGATCTACATCAGCAAACCCAGTTTTCCTCTCCGCTCCCGGAATCGCCGGCCTAATGGAGCGCCGAGAGCTTTGGAGAGCGGCATAAAGGGGAGCGGGACCGGGAGCGCCACCCCCTCCATCCATCCATCCATCCCGCCACCCGACACAGCTCTGCGCCGCAATGCCGGTTCTGAAGGAGTTTGACTGGGAGCATATGGCGTCGTTACAGAAAAAAAAAAAAAGAAAAAGCATGTGTTGGAAGTTTGTTTGCTGCCGTGTGAGGGAGGCTCTGTGTGCCGGGATCTCTGGGGGAGCCCCCGCGCTTCCCACCGCTCCAGCAGTGCAGAGAGGCACATCGCAGGCTGCATCATCGTTACAGCGCAATTATCTACGTCAATGGCAGTGAGGGCGGAGCTTCAGGAGTCACGCTGACAACTTAAAAATATCAGTGGAGATGACACAGAAAAATCTCCCTCATTCCTCCATAATGAGGATCACTATTTTTTCTTGTATATTGACTTTGTATGGAAGCGTATTGCATTCACAAGAAAAAATGCAGTTGTTGTAGCAATTTAGACCATACGTTTCCTTTTTTTTAGGGTAATTTTACTGGTTTCTCTGAGGACTTTTTTTGTTTGTTTGTTTGTTTTTTTCTGAGTTACTATTTGGTTCTATTTTTCTGTGTTCTTTCCCCCCCCATTTTTCAGTGTAAATTTTCAGATAAGCTTGATGTAACGATGCAATGCTCCATGGATACAAGGTGATGCATATGAAAAGCATCTAGGCTGCTACTGAAGAATTACATGCAGACTCCAGAAAACGGGGAAAAAATGGCAAATGACAAAAAAATTAAGTTACAATTAAGGGGTGAAAAAACTGAGACAGACCAAGAAAAAAAATGACTCACATGCTTCCTTAACTTTGATTTGTATGAAGCATTAAAGCTGGTATTTGGATGGTTTATGACCCCAAAGTACCACCCATGTAAAACTAACCACAAAAGGCTGATGCAGGAACCACTCATCTTCTTTCAGACAAAATAGGCGAATCCCTCTGCTACATCTCTGACACGACGCCTAGCAGTGCAGTATTCACGTGAAACGCAGCAGACAGTAAACCAGATGACATTTTAGTGGAAGAGAGAATGATGATAAAGTTAGGCGAAGCCAGCAGAAAATACGACGCCCATGGTGATAACCATCATTTTACTGTTGCGCCGTTTCTGTGGGGTTTTTTTCTGTCCACCCGGCGGCTACCTGCCGTCTGCTGGAATCCACGTGAATGTAGCACTGCGCGATTGTTTGCACTCTTTGCTTGCCTGCAGCCACGGGAGACGGCAACCAACACTTTTGAGTGATAAACACCATCATGAAGATAACGATAATGACTCATATGAAAAATTGCAGACTCCAGCTGTAATGAAAAAATGGACCGGAATTTTCAGAAATTTTGTGGCAGGGTGAAAAATGAGGTGTGGAGTGAATTTGTTTATATGCAATGTTTGCTATTCATTAGCATCTATTTAATGACTAGGCAACATCTATAAAAACAATGCTCCGGAATGTAAATTGTTATTGCTGTTGCATGTGTATAATATGAGGATTTTTGCATTATCGAAGCCATATCTATTGTTCTTGCACACACATGTATGACTTTTTGCTGGTAATTTTTCTATTTTTTTCTCCAATCCAACCATCATCCTCTTCCTGCTGTATCTTTCCTGCCTCTTTCTTTACACTCCGCGTTCCTCTGCGCCTCTCTTTGTCTGCGCTCAGTATTTCAAGGCTGTCTGGTCAATGGTCAACACGAGCGTTAATTGATCCGCGTGCAGAGTCGATGGCTACTGAAGAGGGCTAATTCTGTACGCGGCAGCGGCAGTCTTTTTCGAGGAAGAGTAGATTAATAGCTGACACCATCTCTCTGGCAGGAAGGCCAGACAAAAAAAACTGCAAGTGAAAAGTGAAAAGGAGGAAAGAGAACTGGAAAGGCAAAGAGATCCAGGGAGTGGAGAGCGAGAGGGACTAAAGGACTAAAAATGAAAAAGAGCCTGCAGGTGGATGAGAGGCACATTTGGGATTAGTATAATTTTCTATAAAAGATTGGTGGGGAATCTTTCTTGGTATCTTTTACATTAAGCGCTGCAGTTTAGAGTAAACACTGTCAACGTCGCCGTCAAGATTATTTTGACGTATGAATACAAAATAAATGAGGTCTCCCTATCTGTGTAAATCTGAGAGCTGCGTTGTGTTTGAGGCCATGTTTACTCTACAATGTGAGATGTTGTTCCGTGTGTTACCTTGGTGAGGGTCTGTGAGTTGGTGAGACTCTCCGACAGGCGTGGGTAGGTGTACGAGCTGTATGGGTGGGCCTGAGCGGGGTTCTTGAACGCCCCACCGGTGGCGTAGGGGACATTCGGCTCCTGCAGCCCGGAGCCTGAGCGAGACCTCTGCCTGATGGCCGGCGTCGGGCTGGTCTGCGTCACGTACGAACTCTTCGGTCGCTTCTCGTACTCGTCCCGCAGGCCGCCGTAGCTCCACTCGCTGTCCGGGTAGTTGATCTGCTCGCTGTGCAGCGAGGCGCGGGACGGCGTGCCCACCGAGGTGTCCCGGTAGTCCTGGCTGGACGAGCCGCCCACCGACGCCCGGTAGTAGCCGCTGGAGCCCACCCCGCTCCCCACCGTGGAGGCCACCTCGTCGGCCGAGCGCCCCTTGCTCTCCAGGTAGGTGTGGTAGTCCGGGGGGAGCTTCCCGAAGTCCGATTTTTGGGGCATGGCGTCGGGGTAGAAGGGGCTGCGGATGGGGTGCGAGTGGCCGTTCTGCTTGGTGAACCGGTAGTGCCGCCCCATCGCCCAGTCTCCGTCGATGGAGAAGCTGGGCTTGCTGGGGTCCAGAGAGAAGTCCCTGCTGGAGGTGTCCAGGTCACAGGAGTAGCGGGAGTAGTAGTGGCTGAACCCATTCTCCTCCGGGGCGTTGGGGTGTCCGCTGCCGGAGGGTTTGGAGCTACCGCCGGCCTGGTGCGGCCCCGGTGGACTCTCTTTGCGCAGGGAGTTGGATCGCGTCACCGAGATGTTGTCGAACTCCTCTAGCAGCCCGTTGATGGACGCGTCTTTGGGTGGGCGGTTCCCTCGTACAATAGTCTGGAGGAGGAACGAAGACACGGTTACGGCCAACGTACAACAAAGCCTGCTTTTTGAGGGATCGACGGAGGTAACCCTGATACTTTGCATGGCGGTACATTCAATTTCAGTTTAGAGGGATAGTTCAGATTTTTGACATGAAGTTGTATGGCATCCTCACCATCAATGTCGTTCATCAGCAGTGACTTTTCCCCCGCAGTGTCCCGTGAGCAGAGTTCCGGCCCAGTTTAGGTGTTGCAAAATGATGGTGCGTTCATTCATACGAATGGGGAAAATAGTGCCGGCTGACTTTTTTGCGGCCAAGAATTCTCCCGTGTGACCTCAGCAACTAGACGGAACTACTTTCTGCAGCAAGGAAACCGGGGGAAAGTCACTGCTGATGAACAACACTGATGGTGAGGATATCGTACAACTCCATGTCAAAAAATCTGAACTATCCCTTTAACTGTGCTGGCGGCTGAAAACTGAATGACATGAATTGAAATCCCATTTTAATCAAATCAATATTATTCAGGGGTTGGGATTTTAATTCATGTGTATCAGGGCTTTTTCCTTCACAAGTATGACATCGATCATCACTTGCAGATGGACCCCGGCAATCGTCGTTGGAAAGCGCAGAAAAGCATCAGGCCGCACAACAACCCAGAGATTGTTGCACGCTGGGATGCGGCTACAAAACTGGATGGAGATAAATGAAAGATTGGGGGGGGTGGGGGGTCAGACGCTAAAAGGAAACCAGTGGTGTGTCGAAGGAGCTAATTTTTGCCCTGTTTCCCTCGCAACAGATTAGCTTCATCTTCGGCGGGCTGATCAGGGTACATTAACGCCGGTTTGTTTTCCTGAGCGCACAGACACACACAGAGAGAGAGAGAGGAGGGGGAAAAAACGGACACACGCGCTCGCATCTGCTTCAAAGCAACGACAGCTTAAACATCAGGGGTGCTGCTTATCCCCTCCTACCTTGTGTTAAGCCCTTTACGCAGCGTGTGTCGTGAGTCATGGGGAACTGGTGCTACGGCGGCGCTCGCTCAGCTACGTGCGCTCGATTTGGGGGCAACGCGGCTAAACGGTGGCAATCGTGAGCGGTGGCCAGAAAGCCAGGCAATCTGCCTGTCTGTCTCACTCTCTCCGTGCTTCTTTTCAGGGGGAAAATGCTGCAGGAGAACAATGAGGAGATGTGCTGCGTGACTGCCGAGTGCTGAGAGGAGGGCGAAGCTGTGGGCATCATTTGAATTTCAAACTCTTGCGTAATCCATCTGAGAGCTTTCTATGATCATCAAACAAAGCGGCAGGTTTTTTTTTTCTTTTTTCTGTTAATTCTTAATTTGTCTGCCAAAGTGTGTTAGTAGGTTCTGTTCTTCTTTCATTACAGACCACCACATCACACAAAACCAGCTTCCCTCTCCGCACATCCACCCAGATTAACATAGCGTACGACGATTGAACCGGTTTGCGGTTTCACCTCTCAATTCCGAAAACACACACACACTCACACATGCCGTCACCACTTGTCAGGGATAACTCATGTGGTTTTTACTACCCTGCAAACTCCCGTTCCTGATAAACTCTGGATATCATCAAGAGGCTTACGTAAACCGTGCCGATGATGGAGCGGAGTAGCGCTGAACTGATTAAAGCCGGCTAAATGAGCTGTCATCCCGGTGTGTCTGTTCTGCGAAGACATCGTGGCTGGGAGATGTAGTGCATGTCGTCATGTGCCGAGCTTCGGGATGTGCTTCACGTGAGTACGAAATGTCTACTTCTAAAAACCATGGTGAATGAGTAGATGTGCACTTTGCAAAGTACACAAATCTATTTCATATCGGAACATCACTAGATGTCGGTGTTATTGCATTAAAAAGTACATATTGGTACTGGCCAATGAAACTAAGGCGCACTGATACACGTGGGAAGCAAAGACTGGCCCGTATGGTTCGCCTCAATAGCTACTGTGTCTCAGATTGCTACAGAAGTTAATGCTGGTTCTGAACACAAAGTACATGATAGTTTTTTTTGACCCATGTTGACTCCTGTCCATCACCAAAAGTGCCAACAATGGGCATTAGAACTGGACCACACAGCAACAATGGTCCAGCAGTGGTTTAAGGAGTTTGGCGTGTTGACTTGGTCTCAAAGGTCCCCATATCTCAATCCAATCCAGTATCTATTAGGTGTGCTGAACCAGTAAGTCCACGCATGGACCCATCTCACAACTTCAAGGTTCTGCTGCTGAAATCTTGGTGCCAGATACCATAGCACACCTTCAGGGATCTAGTGGAGTCCATGCCTCAATGCGTCAGGGCTGCTTTGGCAACCAACACAATATTGGGCAGGTGTCTATCGTGTATATCGGTATTGGATATTAGTCAAAAGAGCGAAAATTAAGCATTTCAATAAATCTACATTTCAAGGCATATTCTTTCATGGCCCCTCCCCTTCACCGTGTATTATGATTCAATCTAGTCTTACTTTACTACTTATTTAATTTCTCTTTTCCACGTTCATGGACGCCTACTGAACCTCGAAGTGTCCTGTCAGCAGCTTCTCAGACATGCTTTTGACAGACTTGTCACACAGCTGTCACACCTGTCTCTGTTGTCGCTCGAACCATGTCACATGTGCTGAGGCGGATTGAGAGAACATGGAGAAGTGCTGACGCTGGAATACATCGGTGGGTTTCTTTGCTTAGCTACCTGCAAAGCGGCCACATCAAACCCACCTCTCATCTCTGTCATCTAGCCCAGCGCTCAGATTTATACCTCCTAGTTGTGGGTCTTATCTGGGTTTGGTCATGTTTGGGAGATGGTGTTTACACACTGCAAGCCGGCAAAAAAAACCTGGATTTTCACAGTCCTGTTTATATGATGATAACAGTATCCTGCTTTATGATTTGTTTGCATGTTGGTCGATCAGTCAGCCAACGTTTTATGGGTTCCCTGACTATTACAACTGGGACAACTCTGCAACCAGCCCAGACTAATCACAAATGAGATAAGATTTGGGGTTCGAGTCAAGACCAAGACCATATACAAAACAGTACATTTTTTGGTGTATAAGCAGCTATTTCCAGTCATTTCAAGCATTTGAGGCTTTTTTGTTTCTATAGCAAAATCAGATATGGATTTGTCAGGTAAATATGGCTTCAAGGTTGACTGAAGTCGCATGAAGAGATTTAATAAGAAGGCAGAGGCTGCTACTTGGGGGAAATAATCAATCTACCAATGAAGGGGACGAGATGAGACTAAGACCTTCAAAAAGTTATCTTGAGACTGGTCTTAAGACCAAAACCAATCTCAAAGTTGGTATTTAAGGGTAATTTTCTTTTAGTGTTTTTAAAGGCAACACCAACACCAATTGAAAATCCCTCTCTTAGTTTGCCTGGGTGTCATAAACAAAAGGAATTATACTCTTATTTCAAAAGAATCATAACAACAAAAGGCAAATTCTGGTATTATTTTCAGCCAGCACAGCTAGAAATAGGAGCCCATGCCATCACTAAACTAGTACGTGATGTTTACACCAGAATAGCGGTCTGCTATTTCTGAGAGATCACAGCTCTACAAGGCTGCCGTAGCCAATTAAAAGAAGTATTATCGCCCATTAATATTTTATCAAGACCTATTAAGGAGTCTCCTCTTTTCATTCCCACTCTTCAACATGAAGGACTTAAAGATAAATTCCCCGACAGAGCGACTTCACTTCAATTAAATCTCTCCACTCTGCCTTCATCCTCATTAAACTTTCCAGACTGGAAAAATAGCAGCCAGAGTTACTGCAAAGAAATTTCCGTACGTTGCTTTGTCATACAGACACATATTGAAATGAGCTATTTTATCAACCATTTGAGGAATGTAGAACAAATATTTAAAGAACTATCTCGCATCCCATGACCTGCAGTCATTCTATTGTAACAAAAAACTGAATCTGTTCTGAACAGGATGCTATTATGATCCTACCAATGTCCATATTTTTGCATACCACATCTTATAATAATATACATTTATTGATAAGTGAGATCTAACAGAGGTAAATGTATTAGCCACATCCATATTTAAAACCCGACCATCAGTGTGATGGATCCTCCATGGACTCTGATCGCTGAAACATGAACACCACACAAGGGTTAACGCTGTGCTCGCCCCTCTCACTTTGAGTGCTGTAGGCTGTTTGGTGCCGTGAACTGGAACCCAAGGTGAAATGGCCTATAAAAGCAGCCAGTTAAGTCCAGCTGAGAGGCCGCAGGACGGATGGTCTCTCAAACGGGGCGGCGAGTGCAAATCTATCACGCTTTGGACAGATGTCGCGGCGCATCGACCAGAAAAATCACAGCTAATACTCACTCATACTTCACCACAACGAGCTGTAACTACGGCGATGCAACATTCATGCTGCAGCTGCAATATTTTGCTGATTAACCACAAGAATCCCCCCCCCCCACATCACTGATTCTTTTGAATGGGAGTGTGGAACCGTCCCATTACGCTACGCCGCCTAATTCAATTGGTGAACAGCGACGGAGAGAGCCACTTCATCTAATAGAACATCATCTCCGTTTGGTTCATAATCAATAGGACTGCAGAGTCGAGGCGTGTGACAGGTAGCGGTAGGGTGGGGTGGTGGTGGTTGGGGGGGGGAGTGGGGGGGCAGGCGAGTGAAACCGAGGAGGTGACGAGGGTGCAGAGGGGAGAAGAGAGACAAGGTTAATTGTGTGCCAAATCACTGTCAAACGGCCGGCATCAGAGCTTGGAATCTTTCCATTAATTTGAATTAAGGGGCTGATACTGGCTT
>CAESWR010001212.1:63952-83589 GCA_903171835.1 Mullus surmuletus
TTCTTTTCTTTTTTTTTTTTTAAGCGCAAATCTGTCACCCTCTGAAAAACTTTCTGAAGACTGAGTGAGGCGAGGAAGCGGGGAGGGGGGAGGGGTCAATTAGATGTCCCTCAGTTATCTTCTTGTCAACTGGGCAACAGATAAACAGACAGCTGTCTACGATAGATTAATTACACACCAGCGCTCATTAATCTCAGCCCCCCCATCAGACAGATATGGGCTCCTTCAAAGAAGCCGCTGCCGCCGTCGCTCCCGGCTCGCGCTCGTTAAACCAGCCGCTCTCATTTCTATTCCACGCGGGTCGTTTTTTTTTTTTTTTAACACCTCACACACATACATACTTTGATCCCGCATCCTACCATCCTCAAGGTCACCAGCAAAGACATATATGCTGGAAGTATGTTTTGAATATGAATAACAAGCAGGCGATGAGCGAGGGAGGAGAGGAAGTGAATGAGGGAGAAATGCTGATTTGACGAAAGCAGGAGAGGGGATCGTGACGGGCTGATTGACTTTTTAACAGATTTGATGCACAGATTTGTCCATTTTCTAATAAAGAAATCAAATGACAGAAACTAATTAGTTGTAGCCTGGACCACAAGTCCCAACGTTACACCTTTCCCTCCATGAAAAGGAGTATTTCCAACGCTCCCTCTCTCCAAGTGCTTGTTCTTAGGGGGGGATATGATTGGTCTCTGTTAATATAGAGCTATGGCGATTAGAGTGTGGACCAGACCTGCTCTTTGTTAGTGCCTGGAGAAAACAGGTGTCTGTTATGAACTGTTATTGTCTTCCTCTGATATCTTTGCACAATTGCTCTTTTACACACAACATTGTAGAGCTTTAGATCGGACTGTGAGTGTAATGAAACCAACTCAGGCCGATAATATACCAATATTGCATTCTTGATCGATCTGATGCCAAATCAGCACAAATCATACATACTTTTATTACTTTTGTAGTATGGGATGTTAGAAAAGGCTTGATCGAGTGATATTACTCAAACAAGTGTCAGCAACAGTAGTTAAAAAACGGACCCATTTATTGTTAACCAATGGCTTACATACATTCTAACTTTAAACATAAACTACAATTGAATAAAATAAATAAAACATAAATCAGACGACCCTGAAAAATGACATCAATAAATCCTAGAAATGCTGCAGCGGAGTCTGGAAAGGACTTCTTGTATCAGTGCTATATGCACATGGAAATAAATAATACAAATGTGGGTCATATTTGGCTTTTCAAACCATGTTCTTGTTAAAACTCTGAAAAGATGGATCTAAGATTTTCATTCAGTATTCTTCCACAGCTTTTTTTTTTTTCTCCCACTGCTTTTGAAAGACAGAGTTGTAGTTTTCCATCCGGCCACAGGAGGATACTCCAAGTCCAGCCATCGAGCGAACTCGCAGCGAGTGTGAAGAGGCGTCTGCTGACGGGCGAACAAAGAATGCAAAACAGCTCCCGATGACTCCATGTTTATTTCTTAACGACGCTCGGCGGTGAAACGCAGAGATTCACCTCAGAGGGGTTTTACGGAGACAAAATTTAAACTCGCTCAGCAGACATAAAGCATTAATGTGTTCAAGAAGATTAGGATTTTAAGAGTCACCCTGCAGTTTCTCATCAAGAAACTGGAAAGCACTCCCAATCCACTTAAACCTGCAGTTTTTGATGTACGACACACTCGTCATGTCAAATAAATTCTGCAAAAAAAAAAAAATCTTGCAGCAATCATCCCCTATTTAAAATTCATAGCCTAAATGTCCTTCCAAAAAAAAAAAAGAAAAAGTAAAAAAATCCCACATTCAGACACTGAAGGATGGTTGCTAGCCAGGACATTTTGAGCCGCCCTGGCAGAGGACTGCATGCGCCTCTCAAAGCCAAAAATTCCCCCGCCGACTGCGGCTCCGTGAGAGGTGATTTGCAGAGTGTGACTGTGAATGGCAGCAGCGAGCGAAGACAAAGTGGGAAAGCAGGGGAGGAGGAAGGAATGAGAGAGGTCTAAATCAATGCCATCCACTTCAGCTCGGTGCCAAGAAAGACAGATGCTCTCTCTATCTGTTTGTGTGTGCGTTTGTGTGTGTGTGTGTGTGTGTGTGTCGGTATGCGCACACATCAATCAGGAATTATTTTCCCTTCAAGTCTATTTCTGCTTTGACCAATTTAATCCCTACATCGGCGCGAGATGGAATGCAATACATACCCAGCCGGCCCTCAAATTAAACTCGAAATTAAAAAGGCGCATCGATTGCAACTTTCTTCCCTTTCGATTTCTGCCAAAGAGTCCCGCGCTCGCTGCACGACAAACCCAGCGAGTTTGGCAGAACTGGAGCGAAGAAATATATCACGTTACTTTAAAGACAAAAATGATTAAGAGAGAAGACAAACTGCTTGTTTTGTTTCATATATACATATATATGTATATATATATACACAAGATACAATACAAGCAGTTTAAAAAGAAAAGGGGACACGTCTAAGATGCTGCACTGGCTTCACATCTGAGCGCATTAATTCTCCGTCGAGTGAGAGTTCGCTGTGTTGGAGCTCGCCCAGCGTCATTAATACTCCGCAATCAAACGCTTCCTGAAATTAGCAGCCCCCCTCCTCCGCACATGTCGGCACCGTAATAGACTCGTCTCCTGGATTTGAGAAAAGAAGACGCAGGTTTGCATCCCTGCACCCCGCTCCAACCCCCCACCCCCCGGCCCCCTCTCCCCTCTGCAGCAAGGACTGGGTGACCCCTATCTATCCCAGAAACACTATCTCCTGTAGCGCTCGTGTCCATATGTACATACAGCAAACCCAGCAAAGCTACAAAAATAACTTCGCCGCACCAGCACAGAAAGACCTGAAACATGAGAAAACAGCCTCCTCCCTGCGACAGCCATAATTAACGGAATGTCGCAGTTCAGCACTGAAGAAAAAAAAAAGGCCGAAAAAAACGAAGCGAAAATAGAGTGTAGGACCCTTTTAGCCACGTGATCTCTGAAAAGGTGGGGAGAAACAATCGATGGTGTTCTCTGCTGGCAGGGAGAAGTGAGACCTGTTGCAGCGACAAACCTGCATCGCCAGCCGTCCCAGCATGCAGCGTTGGCCCGAGGCAGAAGCAGAGAGAAGCGCTTGAACGTCCCACCTGTGACTGTTTAGGAATCACCAGAGCAACTTTGAGCGCCACCCTCGCCGTCCTCGCCGGCTCCCTCCGCACCTCCGACCCGGGTCCTCGGCCCCCCGCCATGCTGGCTCTCCCCGGCACGACTGACCACCCCTCAGCGCTTCATTCCCGAGTCACCAAATGATCAGGTTACGCCGCCCCCCAATATCCTTCCCCTCACAGTCAGTCAGTCTGGGGGGGTGTGTGTGCGTGGGAGGGGGGTGCTGTCACTGGCCCACTAACATTTACAGTAGTGCTGGAGCAGTTATCACCCAGTGTGTCACGTTCCATCATCATTTGTTGTCGCTTAACACAGTGGTTCCCAACCTTTTTCGTTGGAACCCCCACTCTACTTTATCAACATTAATAATTGCTTCATAGCCACTAAATGCCTCCTTTCTAGTATAACGGCTCAAGCAGTAAGCCAACACACACGCACACACGCACACAACTTACCAAAATAACTCTAAAGGTGGGCTTGCCATGGCACCTATAAACAGAGAAGCTCTGTCCTAAATATTCCTGAGAAAAGTGTGTGTAAATTTGGCTCAACATTCCCAACATTAACTTCTTTAACCACTTCATGATACAACACATACGTCATGACTTTTATACAGACTATCCAGTAAGTGTGTTAATGTTTTATCTAACAAATAAAAATCCTAATCTGATTTTGATGAGCTCATCAGACAAAGCTTGGCATGCCCCCTGTGATCTCAGGACCCCAAGTTGGGAACCAGTGTCTTAACTGACTGTACGATAAATCCAGTGCTTGAATTGTGTAAGAAAACCCGCACTGCAAGTTACATAACACAAACAAAAAAAAACAAGACACAACTCGACTGGAAAAACCGCAATGCTGCACCGTGTCCTAAAAATTGCCCGGCAAATCAACTACAAACGGTGTTAAATAATATTTGCCGGTTTATTTTCTTTCTCCGGCGCGATGTAAGGCCGAGATATTCTGAGTGCAGCTATAACGGGTTTGACAGCTCAGAGACGTTTAGGTCCCTAAAATATCAGGCGAGCTCTCTGCTTCTCCACCTACACTACCTACGGTACATGTGAGCCCGCGGTGCCAGAAGTTTTTTTGCAGTGTCGACTCGGGAGGCTGTCAGGAAGCATTTTTGAGGAGTGGGAGGAAGGAGAAAGGACGTAAGACACCTCGGAATATAAATTACAACTTTGTGGAATGCACTTCATGTCTGTATTTGTATGCGCCAGGGTGGATTTGACCTCTGAAGCACACCACAGTGCACCACACACTCACTTTATAAATAAAAATAACATTATAAAAATGAATTCCTACCCCGTGTTGGGCCTCCATGCACACATGTTAATTGTGTTCCTGTCGCACGTCAACAATCGCACCGCTTTATTTCATCATGTCAGCGTGATTCCGTTTTTTTTTCCCCTCAAGCTTCAGCTCCGGGTTTATTTCTCCGTAAATAAACAAGCAATGTAAAGACTCAAGGAAGATAAATTCACACAGAGAGACAGAAACTTAGCAGGGTGTGAGTTCATGATGAGGGAATCACGACGGGCCTCGGTGGAATCCTTGTTGCACTCCCAAAAAGTGTGCATTTTAAAATTTCATATACAGAAAATATAGAGTGCATCTCTGAGCTCGAGTGAGGCACAGATGTTAAACATTAAAGCTAAAACTGCCTGCTGCACATCCACGGTGAAGCTCCAACAACGAGCAACTATTCTCTCTTCTACACATTAGAACTTGGCCAGAGTCCAACGCGAGGCAGTGTCTCTGCACCTTTGAAAACTCCAAAATCCAAAGTGATGTAGACAAGCAGCGGAAGTCGGCATCCTGTAAATAAACTATGGCAGCTGAGCCTCCAACTGAGGCAGGAAATACGGAAAAACATGAGCGAATAGGAACCAGGCAGTATCAACATGCAACACAGGACAAAAACACACAAACACAAACAAGCTTGCACGCGCACACACACACACACACCTCATCACGCTAAATTATATCCTCGGCTCTATCGGAGTCGGCGATTTGAGGGTGTGAAAGTCAAGGTGCGACGTGAGACCGCCCTTAATAACGGCAGCGGCACTGCCCCCGTGAGGGCTAATGAATGCAACACATTAACACACACGTAACCTCTTCTTACACTCGCACCTACACACACACACACACCTATTTGAACCACCAGGATGAAACACAAGCAGAAGCAACAATAGTCTGCATACAGGTGGACAAACGATTCAGATGATGATGAAATTCCCGTTTTATTGGGATGAATGGATGGATTTACTTTGTTGATCCCAAACTGGGAAATGACAGTGTGGCACCAGCAAGGCATGGAACTCAAAACAAAAAAGCAATACATAATGTAAAAAAAAATGTATTCTACGGACATTTGGTGGAGGACACAAATGCTGGTGTGTGATGTCAAAGCATTAAGTTATTCATGGCAAAATACTGTTGATTTAAGTGGGGATGTTTTGTTCCCGAGCACTCCCACACGCACCAGCAGCCTTCACATTGTCAAGACTGGAGAAGCTCTAAAAGGCGCAATGTTTAAAACATGGAGATGCTGTTTGGGAATGGTGTTAGCCTACACTTTTGGATTAACATGAGCGCTGAGGGCTGGTGGAGGAGCCGGGCCGAGCCGAGGACGGGAGGCCGGAGCCAAGGCTTGGAGCCATACTAATGTTCAGTTGAGATGAGCAGTCTGACAACAAGACTACAAGCCTTGTGAATAAACGATGAGCACACAAGCCGCGGGGCAGAAATAGTAGTTATTTCTGCATGATGACCGCGCTGACCTCTCGAACCGCGCTACATGCACGCACGCTCGCAACCACACACACACGCTCCTACACACAGCCAGGTAAACACACACACACACACACACAACATGTTGACCTTTTGCTGTGTTCTGTCCCTCTGTACTGTTTGGTGACGAGGTCTGCCAGACCGGAGACCGCTTTGTACATATACCCACCTGGTGAGCGCACACACACACACACTAACACACACACTTGGCAGACGCAGCTGGGGGAGTCTGCCATGTAGAGGAAGCCCGACGTCAATCATGTGTCAGGGCAACCATGGGGGAAGGATATCAGGCCACGGGTGAGACACTATAAATAACCTTTCCCACCTTTGGAGTCAGGGTCTCACACACACACGCACACTCACACACACACAAACATAAATATACCGATATGTGGGTACAGACTGCTCATTGCCGTCATATACAGACCAGGAAGCAGCTAAACACCAAACAACGTGCTAATGTGTTAATGTGACTTAAACTGTATTGTCGGTGTCACAAGCTTTTTATTGTCTGCAAGCGAACGGAGGCCGAGAGCGCTGATTCCCAGTTGGGGTTTCGCGACCTCAACTTTTGAGTAACATCAAAACGACTTTGGGTGCCTCTTCTAATCTGCGCAACATTTGAACAGACATTTTGGTTATGAAGTGTCTTTTACCAGCTACATCCTGAAATCTGAGACGCCAAACGACGGAGTGTGACAAGCGCTATTACTTTGTTCAATATTAGGCTATAAAATATATTCCGGATAAGGGACCGTCCTGTTTAAACCTGCTAATTAAAAACTCTTGGCAAGCACCCTGTAAGAGTCTCTAGTGTTCATTAATTGCAAAAAAAATACAAAAAAAACCCTGCAAGAAACGAGCGAGTGTCTCAGAGTTGACTTGGCAGTTTTTTGCCTGCTTTGTAATACGTGCGTTTACATCTGCCAAGGAGGTTTGATTTCTAGCTGCTTGTCTGTGTGGTGTCTGGGAAAAAAAAAATTGGAATAAAAAAATTTACTGGGCCGATGCTAGTGGGTTGTAGCATCGCTGAAGGAGGATTCCATAACATTTCGGGGCAGATCCGTTTAACACAGCGAAAAAAATTGCATGACGGCACTTCAGCGGCAACAACGGCAACATTTGCAAAAGAACCTTGAGCTGAGCGGAGAGGAGAAGAGAGGAGAAGAGAGGAGAGGAGAGGAGAGACCTAAACAGGCCGGGTGTTGGTGGACGGTACGAGGGGCTCATCTTCTGACACATGCAAAACCTCCGTGGCCTAGTTTCTCCACAGAGGTGGCCTACAGCAGGAGTGAATCAGCCGTCATGGCAACATGCATCTCACATCTCAGCAACCATCAGCATCATTATAACCATCATTGTGTCTCATCATCATTATCAATGGGGGGTGGGGTTGGGGGGGGGGGGGGCATGCCACTATCGATCAATCTGCTCTTTTCCGTGGGAGGCTCATGCGAATGAAAGAAAAGGTGGAGATGAGGCCCAAGAGGAGACCTGGCGGAGCGATGCGGTTATGTCATGTGTGGAGTCATTCGCGGTGTTTTCTCTCCGCTCCTGCTGACACACCACCTCCACCTGAACGCATGGCAGCAGGCGGCGGAGGAGAGATGTGGTAACAAAACAGCGGGTAGTGAGTGTGTGAGTGTGGCCAACAAAACAGAGAAGAGGGGGGGGGGTGGGGGTTCAACAGAAGGGAAGAGGAAGTCATACTTTGGACAACGGCGTTTCGGATGACCGGACTTTCTTGGGAGATATCTGTGAAGAGAGCAAGAGAATTATTTTCTTGTTTCCCCCTCTTCAGAGATATCTCCTATGGCATATTGCTGTTCGTTGTAACGGCGTGTTTTCTTGTCAGCCGTGGTTCGACGTATAAGTCAGGCCAGAGACAAACGGCGTACACCGGTGCACTGTCTCTTTGTTCTTCATTCGTTGGAATCAAAGGAGCCCAAATTCTGCACCCATTTGTGTCGAAAGTCCAAATTGAGACGTCGTTTTGAGAAAAATAGTGTGAGCCGATGCTGTAACACACACAAAAACGGTGGCCTTCAGGTTTTGTGAGGTGGCCAGAACCACAGGAGAAGAGTGAGGCCGCCTTTAAAGAGGCCTCATACAACATTTTGCAAAAACAAAAGGCCCTCAGAGGTAAAAGTGACCAAATGTTCTGCTACGACCCAAAGAAGGTGCACAGAAATATTAAGTGTTAGGCTAATTAATATCACACGCTCGGCTGTGCAGTTGAAGAGAATGGGCTAAATCCATTCTCGCTTCATCAAGGTGTCGGCATGGTGTGTTTCTAAGATCCAATGAACAACAACACATCAGAGGAGACACTCAGAAGGGTCAGAGACAAGAGGAGACACACAGTGACAGTAACAGGGGAGGGAAGGAGGAGGAATTAACACAGTTGAAGAGACATCACTTTGCATTGGTGGGAATGGAAAATAAATGAGAAAGAAAAATCACTTTAATGCTGCATTAAGCAGATTTTCACCAGCAGGGGGCAGAGGGACTCCAAAACACAGCATTTGCAGTCTATTGTCACACATTAGCTTGCAGATTTTCCCCCTCAACGGCAAATAAAATTTGGATGATTTTTTTTTTTATTTGAAAATACATAGATATCGTCTCTGAAAGATGTGCAAAAAGAATATCTTCAGCACGCCTCCATGCATAGTTACTTTTATGTCATAAATTGATGAAAAAAATACAAGGAAAGAGTAGCTTGTCCAAGCAATAGCCCATGCCACAGAAATTCATATTTTTTGTTCAATTTAAGAAAAGTAACAAGGAAGTTGGCTGAAAATAGTGTTTGAGAGACTGCATTTAGGTAATTTCAAATTTTCTCAAAATCATACAAATGTAATAAATCCTTAGATGTACCATGTAAATGTTGCTAGACAGCAAACAGAAATACACAAATTTACTGTTTAGATGCGGTAGACACTTTTGCTCCAAAAAGAAAAAAAAAAGTTATTGTGTTATATAATTCTGAAACAAATACCAAACTGCTAGATGTGTGCCTTTGTTTTTTCTTTTGTTTTTTTTTTATCCATTTGATCCTGTTTTCCCCAGTTCTGAGCCTCCTTGTGGCTGACAGTTTGTGCACATTTGTGTTGTTAGAACTTGTATGCCGTTTGTGTTGCGTATAAACAGCAGTGTGGTAAGAACGATGAAAAACTATGTGCACCCACAAACCAAAACTGTGGCAGCTAAATGCTTCACAGAAAACAAATATGGCAGTAAACTCCCAGCTGACATTTTTTCTAAAGTGATTTGATTCTATGTTACCTTCACATCACATTGACAGCTTAATGCAGGTTTAAAGACATATTTTATACCATGATATGATTGTGATCAAAAACAGTGGGGAAATCATGTGGTGTGAAATGGCCAGATGGCCCTGAAGAGGTAATAGTTTGACTTCAGAAAAGAGAAAACAAGTCGAGAGTGGAACGTAGAGCCAATTACAGCGCAGGAATGCAGAGATAGAAAAATAAGAGGATTTTGATGACAGTGCAGAGAAGGATCCAAAGAGGGAAATAAGTACATAAAAATATAAGCTGATGTGAATAAAGTGAGTGAAAGTTGGGGAGCTCATTTGTACACCAAAGTGAAGTGGGCGATAGACGGGACATGACGATGATTTAGTCCCTGGTGTGCAGGTTTGTTTGGCCTCTACGAATCAACAGTACCTTCATTGGCGCCAGCTGGATGGGTGTGATGTAGGAAGGGTCCACCATGGGCTTGGGCCGGTTGGCAGTGTCCGCCAGGAGGCTCTGCCATTGCTGTGGCAGCCCGGTGAACTTCTGCTCCCGCGGGTCGAAGCCCGTGTGGACCCGGTGCTCGAAGTTAGACGGAGCTGAGATCTCCAGCCGTTTCTTCTTCTTCCCAAACATGCTGGAAAACCCTGACAAACCTGGCAACCAGAGAAAAAAGTCCCAGAATACTTTAAGTCACTGATAGAAAAACTGAGTTAAACGGAGTTAAACAATTCATTCATTCATTAGAAATCAATTTGTTTGGGTTTGACTAATTGCAACCTGTAGACTAGGATTACAATGAATGTTTGCAAGGTTTCGAGTCCAGATATCCTGCAAAATGCTATTCTTCATAAAAAAACTTGAAATGAACAACATGGAGAATCACTGAAACAAAGTGATTTACATCGGGCCTTGGTCATACATGGTTGTAACTGTTGCTCAATGCTAACGTGTGCTCTGTGGAAATCCTGTTTGTGGTTTTGGGTGGATGTAGTGTCCAGTCGTAGGAACAAAATGTCTTGATGGTTGGTGTGTCTCTGAAAGGATTCTATTGTATTCTTCTCTGCGAGGAGGCATTGTCCTCAAGAGAAAAACAAAGTCATGCCCCCCCCCCCCCCGCCCCTCCCCTTCTCACTATTCTCTACCCTTCTGTTATATCGCTTTTTGTACAGATAATGTTTGCAGTGCCAGTCCTTACCAGCCAGAAGCCCCCCACTCAACACTTTAAAATTTCAATATTGCACAGAAAAGGCACATGGGGGTGTGGGGGCCCCTACTACTACAATACTATATGATACGACTACACTAGGCTAGCGGTATACTAGCAGATTTGATCATACCATAGTTTAATAGCATAAGCTAACACTGAGCTTGAAACTTTCAACATATAATGGAGATACCTTTAAGTCTACCATAGCTAAGTATATTAATATTCAGGCCATTACTTGCATTGGAAGCACAATGCTGGTTCAAAAAGAGGTTATATTATAGATAGAAACATCATCCCACTAGGCATGTTGACACAACTACTGCCCTTTCAGAGTAAGCCTTGATGTACATTGTAACAACAAGGTTTCGAGCATTGACAGTGAGTAAAATATGCCATTTGTGAAGAGAGTGTTGATATATATAGATCGGGCATAAATGTAACATGGTATGTTTGGGTTCTTTGCAGCTGGTAGGAATATGGATGACAAAGCGGTCCATCAAATCCGTCGTCCATTAGTTCAGTCCGCCTAATCACCAGCTTAAGTCAATGTACTAGCATCTTCACTTACGATGGTGAAAGTCCCCATCCTAACAAGTATACAAGTATTAGCCTTTTTAGCCACTGTGCAGATGTGTCATCTGCCATACATGATAACATTTGATAGTATAGATAGAACTATAAAAAAAAAGAGGACCTTAAATCTTGGGGAAGGGCCCTTAACCTTCATTGTCATTAAAGGTCCCTGTTATGGTGACATTTCTGCCTCTGACCTGTCAACAGTAGTGTGTCTTTGATATAGTCTATGGTTTGATGCTTATTTTAGAGCCAATAAACGCATGGTTTCATCCAGATCATTTACTCTTGTGGTTTTGGTTTGTACACACACAACCCACAAACATTTTGCTTCCAGGTATCATCCTCACAAGAACCCTGTGTGCATTATGCTTGAATTAGCATCTGATTTAGAAACTTTTGCTGTTGAGTAAGACATTTCAACCGTGCAGGTGAGTTATTAAAATGTGACCAATTTTGCATAGCAGCGTGCAAAATCAGTTTTGGCTGTGAAATTGACTTAAGTCTTTTGACTTGGCAGTGCTTCCCAGATGCAACGACAGAAGTCATGAAAAGAAAAGAAACTTAAAACAGACAAGGCAAAAATGTAATCATGGAAATCACCATCATTTCCTTTGCTCCACTGCAGGAGAGCCAGACAGAGCAAATTAGAGGCTTCAAACAGGAAAGATGGAGAGATAGACTGATGTGTGAGAGAGAGAGGGATGTGAGGGGGATGGGTGGGAGCAGACGAGGAGAAAGCGAGGATGGTCAGGAGGCTATGAAGTGACAGAAAAATGAGCGAATTGGAGTAAATGAGGCAAAGAGCGAGAGAGAAAAAAGATGTATGGAGAGATGAGAGAGGATGGGAGCTGAGAAGGCTTAAGGCTTTTGTGATGCATTCGGTGCAGCACAATCACAGCACAGCAGATTACTATGCAGCTCATTGCTGCCTTGGGAAAGCTCAATACTGGATCAAAAAGGTGTTAAGTCATAGATAGAAACCTCATCCCATAGGCGTGTTGACACAACTCCTGCCTCCGATGCTGCATAGAGTGTAAGCCTCGGTTTACGCTGTAATGACTCAAGGACGTATTGCATCATCGGTGAGTAAAATATGCTTTTTGTGAAGCACCAAGTGTGTATGTAGGAATCAAAGCAAATCGTTTTATATGCATTTTCATGTGATTTGAAAGGAATAAATATGGACATGGATATGGATGTTGTTCAAATCATGAGGAGATGCATACAGCCTCTCTGTTCTCCTACTCCGCCTCATGATGCAAACATTCTCCACAGGTGTCTACTTAGATAACTAAGCAAAATACCCATCAATCCTCAGCTCTCTCATCTTTTTTCCATTTTCTCGCTGAGCCGCAAATCACGTCTTACGCAATGTGGGCATGTCAGCAGCCGCTTTTGGCCGCCGTCCACTTCAAACCTCCCTGAATCGACCCAAAGTCTCTGACCTTGTTTCTAATTTTAGCGCACATACACGGAGCGGTATCGGCAGGACTACAATACTGTCGTGCGCACATTATGCTGATTATCAATGACAAGGATGCGGGAGTCAAGGATGCAGCTTCTGGGAGAGGAAATCCGACAGAAGGCAACCCTCAAGTATTTTGTAAATATCGACGGCAAAGTTGCCTTCTGCAGACGCCAAAGTGATACACGCAGTGACTAAACGTGGCTTGATCGCAGCTTTGCTTTGAATCAGCAATTGAATCATCAGCTGACACAAATTTGTAGTTGAGGCCCTTGTTAGCTTAGAGCGAGACACAAACAAAGTCGTCGTGCCAGATCTGGCAAAAGAGCAAAGTAGTGGAGGTGGTAATCAGACGAGGTCTAAAAAGCAGATAAAAACATCCAAGATGCAAAATGGCCGAGTGTGTGTGTAACTGATAGACAGATATTACACCACAAAACTGATAATCTTACCAGTGCATTTAGAGGTTATATTTCAGCTTGCGGAAAGTACTCTGACATGAAAGTAGACAAAAATACTCAAGAGGATTGTGAGCGTGTGCTGTTGATCCTGCGGGATGAGTAAACATCATAGAGCAAACAAAATGCGATCAGATCTTCTTTTTTTTCATTGCCGATGACTCCGTGGTCCACTAGGAGCCATAGTGAAGATGGAAACCCCTGACCTAGATGGCACATCTTGGGAATGAGATTATTAAAGGCTAGTAGGGCTTAAGTTGTCCAGGCCAAGCTCGGCTGCTTAGAGACGCCGCCGCACGTGCGCATCCTCTCCGCATTTTAAGACAAAGATGGAGATTTGTGGACTCTGTAACGCAGTCCTGGCGCGCTTTCGGGAGTCAGAAAAGAATCCGAGCGTGCACCGCCGCGCGATTGCAACAATCCGAACTGATTTGAGATGTGCTTTATGTGCAGAGGCCTCTGGGAATGGCCTCTATGGAACAAGCCAGAGGAACTACTTACTGCACGGCTCCTCCTGCCTGCCACATAAGCACCTCTTGAGCTGTAATTTATGGGCAGATTGTAAAGCACTTTGTGAAGTTTCACACTAATGCCTGGAAGGTTATTCTGCCAAAGAGTAACAATGTCAAACTCATGAAAAAATGCACCTGGTAATATATGGTGTAGATTATATAAAACCTCTTGCTGTGCAAAAGGTAAGTGATCTCTGCCTGTACATGCACCGATCAGGGGTGAGTTGAGACTATAGATGATGGTTTTGAACACATGATAGACAGAGTTCATGTCCAAAAATAAGATTGCTGAACTCCAAAACATGATATTGATGATGATATTCTGCGAGCAAATGGAAATGGAAATTAGAATTTGAGGTTATTTCAAGATAAAAGCTAGCAAAAAAAAAATCACTCCTTGTTAAATAGAAACTCCTTTGATTGAGCATTAAGGTATTCTATTTGCTCTTTCAACAACCCACCTTCATTCAAAATTGTGATGGTAACTTAGACCTCATAGCACCTTAGCACTCATAAACTGCAACATCTGAACAGAATCCAGAGTCTGGCCTGTTGGGAGGTCTTAAGACGAGCCACTAGACCTCAGGCGAGTTGAGCCAAAGGCTGTCTGGCTCCACTCAAGTGACAAAACTCAGCTCAAAGCCTGATTCCTTCACAAGACGGTTGGGGGTGCAGCGCGTGGCAAGACGGCGGGTATTCTGCTGCAGCTCCACAAGGGCCGTCGATTAAACATAACAAGAGAGAAATTAAAACAAATTTGTTATGTTGTAAGGTATTAGAATAGCAACCATGATGTCATCCAGTGATTTGCGGTTCTCCATTTTTAAGCCTCAATGGGGTTTTTTTGGTGAGAGTTTGAGGGGACAGAGGATGTTATCACCGTCATCATTCGGCCTGCCAAGTGCCACTGAGTCGGCCACACCCAACATCCTGCTCACGCATTTGTTGGACCAAAAGTGACAAATTTGAGCAAATCAGTCCACATACTCATCAAAACATCCACTGAAAGATAGCTCAAATTCCGATATGCTCAGACTTCTTTTTGCAATCAATAAAAGAGTGCTCGTTTAACAGACTGCGACACCAAGTATTCTGTGTTTTAACTGTTGGAAATACGATATCTGATAAATTTGTTTTACATTTTTGTGACACAAGACAAGCTTTTTTCAAGTGTGAAATAAAATATTGCAAAGAAAAATAACTTTGCATCAGGTTCATGGCTCATTTTCCCTCCCCAATCTCTCCTCCCGTTTTATGAAGACTCGTAAATCAGAGCTTTAAGAGCTCTGGCTGAGTGAGCCTTGCATTAGTAAAAATGCATACTGTTCTGCCACATGAATACAGACCCTTTAAATATGTGAGAGGAATATATTTTGATGGTTCTGTCACATTCGTTGTGCTGTTCCAGGAAGGGTTACATAAGAACACACAAACCACGCGTTTTACATCACATACACGCATAAAAGTGATGCTCAACCATGCATGCACACATAGACGCATGTACACACTAACCTGAACATTCCATATCCATGTCAGTACACAGAGCACACTTTAAGGAGCGAGCAGTCCCAGGGCAGTGATCCCGATTCCCGGGCTGATTTTTTTCCAAACCATCTGTTACCATCTGAGTCTCCACAGGCATTTCCCCTTTTGTACAAAAACACCTCAATGCACACACTCTGACTGGAACCTATCCCACCTTACAGAGAAATATGGACTCTGTAAAATATGTAAGTGTAAGAGGGTTCAGTGTCATCCATTTCCCCATGTTAAGCGCACGTTAATGCTCCCGAGTAGCAAAACACAACATTAATTCTGCATCCCTTAGATTGTAATTCGGAGGCATAAATTGGTACCGAGATGCAGAGGGTTCAGTCGTGCACGAACATGCAAATACGTTTCATACATAATTAAAAATGGAACACAGAAAAAGGGCACAAATTCCATGATAAACAAGGAGAGGAGGGGCGACCCTCCTCTCGCCGCTTGCCGCCACAGGGAAGAGGAGGGATCACATGTTTGGTTAAAAAGGTCAAACGTTTCGCAGGCCAAACTTGATGCAGCATTTATGTTCTTTTTACGAATCTCCTTTAATGCCACGTGACTGTTTTACAGGCAGTAAAATGCACAAAGTGGGACGCAATTTCTTTTAACGCGTCCTTATCAATAGCGCTTTGCTTGCGTCCGTGCTCGGTTATTTTGACGCCCCTCAAATTGAGCTCCACTTCTCCAGAACTTGGGTTATATTGGCTTAGAATTCTGTTTACTCGTACTGCGTTTCACCTCCGCAGATGAGCGCAAAAAGCGGGAAAACAGCTTTGGCTTTTTACAACATGCCAGTAACTTAAAATCGTCACTCCCTCAGAACTAAATGAAAGACTGAGGATGATCAGCGTGGTGAAATACAGCTCAGATAACGACGATGAGCAAACGCTGCTGCTCATACCTGGGAAAAAGCCCTCTTTCAACCAATCAAAGTGCTCCGGGGAAGCCATGGCCGGCCGACGCAGGTCTTCCTCAGGTGTCCGATGTCAAAACCCCAACTCAAGTCCATTACTCGCATCGGGTGTCTTCCAACGAGGCAAATCGACTCCCCCGTTGCATCGTCTTCACCGAATTACGAGCGGTAAGATTCCCTCGAAGGAGCGGCACATCAATGGAGGAGGCAAAATCGACAAATCAGGTCAGAGCCCGGACCCTCTGCAGCCCCCCAGTGAGCCGCCGCTACTCCTGCCTCGCCTGCTGCTGCGATGACTCTCCCTGCCTGCACGCTCTGATAACTCCCAATGTGAGATGCACGGGGCACGGAAAAGTGCCTACGCCAGCAGCCCGGGCCAAGGCACGGCCAGACAGCTTAAGCCCGGACCCGTCCCATTTCGCGTCCATTGTTTGTCTAACTGGGTTTGACCGGGCGCGTCCCAAAACCCACCGCCCTCTGACCTTCGCCGTCCTCCTCCCACTAGTCGGTTGTCAACAGTAACACAACAGCAGTGTCCTCCGCTGCTCGGAACAGTCGGGTTGGTGTTTGTGTCCTGTCAAATGCACTCCTTCCTTCGCCCACACACACACACACACACACACACACACACACACACACACACACACACACACACACACACACACACACACACACACACACACACACACACACACACACACACACACACACACACACACACAAACAAAAATTGTCTCCCACTGATGCCAGCGTGTGTGGATATCAAGTTGGGCGTCAAGCGCTCGCACCACCAGCCGCCCTATCGCCGGCTCATCTGCGCAGAGGAAGACAGATCGCCTGACGGAGGAGATAAGATGGAAGAAGGGGAAAGAAACAGCTGGTCCAGTCAGCGGCAGTGACAGGCTCTGGCCGTTTGCCGATTGCTAAAGGGACATTCAGCGGTGGCAGCCGCGGACGGGCCCGGGCGCCGAGGACAAACACCCACACGAGCAGCACCAGCCTGTCAGGATCACATTGTGCTGTGTTTTCCTCTCCAGAGAGAACGCGCGAGCGGGTCGAGAGCGGACGGCGAAATCGTACGGTACACCTCTGCCGTGGCTGCGGGCCAAGCTGAAATATATTTATTTTCAGAGACAAAAAGGAATCCTTGCAGTTCTGTCAGACGGTTTCTGCTTCTCTGCCAGCCTGAACATTGTTGAGGCGTGTTTTTTTTTTTTGCCCTCGAGCTCATGGAACTTCTCAGAGAAATGTTGCATATATATTTGCCTGCTATCGGACCAACTTGTCAAGTCGACCACACTCTCGCCTTCCGTCTTCAGCCTGACATGTTCTCCATGGTAACTGATTGCCATGGAGGAGGGTAATTAGATTTTCCAAACCCTAATCGCTAGATCTCCCCCTGAACCCAAGTTAATTTTAAAACGACACTGATACGTTGCTATGTCAACATCTTCTGCCATTAAAGAGAAGAGTGTTTGGATTTCAGAGCTGCTTTTTGAATCTCTCTAACACACATGTGAAACATGAACTTCCGATCCACCAAGTCTTCCCTTTTGGAAGGTTTATAGGTGTTAAATTACCATTTTACAGATTAGAAAACCTATAAGGCTGACTTTTAATATGATATGTGGACATTAAGTTGCGTCCCCTTTTATTGTTTTTTATTAAATGTTTAAAACAATATCTTATAACAATTAACATTTATACAAAATAAATAAATAATAATAATAATATAAAATAAAATACATAACTATTATTCAAACATTTAAATAAATTCCCAAATGTAAAGAAATAACCACTCTAATATGTCAATTATTGGCAAAGTTAATAAAAGATCGGTATTTTTATACTTAACTAATACTACTTTTATCCTCTAATACCTCTGGTCAGGAGAGAAGTTGATAAAAGATTCGAACCTTCCAAAAAGGAAAAGAAAAAGTTGATTCAATTTTTATGGCACTTTTTAGTGCCAAAACAAATTTATTGAACATGTTTATGTGTCAGATCTTCAGCCTCCTGATCTCCTGCCAGCCGATACTGTTCCTCTGTGCGAGCCCGGCCTGTTTTTGGACTTTTGCCTTCGCCTGCCCCCCCGTCTGCTCCGCCTGTTTGTCCCGAGCAGCACCTCAAAGTGCCCCATTAAACACTTAATTGTAAGCTGTTACCTCGTCTCCTGTGTGATCCGGCGCATTGACTCGATTCCCTGGTTTCCCAGCTGGAACGGATTCAAAAGAGAAGCTAAACGATTTTTTAGCTGAGCGCCTCTCGTTGGACCAGAGGCCGGGCTGACTGAATGATCTTCTGCATACGCAGATTACGCCGTCACACCAAAAATCAAGACACAGTAGAATCTTTAATGAATTAATAATCATCGAGCAAACATGCAAACACTCGCATGTCTGCAGGCGTCAAACCATCTCTGTGAAACTCTTGAGAAAGAGGAGGCCGCATAAAGCTATTTTGGCACGATGGGGCGGAGAACATGCGTTTGATGGTTAGACGAGTTTGCGCGGAGGACACGCCCCCCCCACCCCCCGCCAGCCCCCTACTCTGCCACAAGTACTATGGGTTATAAATACACGTGCCACCTTCAAGGGTCTCACCCTGGCTTCTACTCTGTCACTTTTTTCCCTGCCAAACACAAACACGCAGGCAGAGGAGGAATGTCGGAGCTCTGGAGGTGGGCAGCTGCAGACTAATTAGAGAATGTAGAATTACGGCGGTTGGTGGTGGTGGTGGTGGTGGGGGGGGGGGGGCTGCACTCTTAAAAAGCTTTGATGGGCGCAGTCCGTGGCCTGAGGACGGCTACACAAAAATGGGCGCTTGTGATGGAGATAAATGACGACCCCTCGAAAACACAATATTTCTGGTAGGGGCGTCCCGATACAACTTTTTCACATCCAATACAATAATGATATTGCCGCCTTGAGTATTGGTCGATACTGATATCGATCCTGTACGATATCAGCACGAATCATACATACTTTTATGACTTATTTTGTGGTATGGAATGTTAGAAAAGGCTTGATCAAGTGATATAACTTAAAAAGAGAACAATAGTCAGCAACAGTGGTCATGAGAAAAACTGGCTACCACCACCAACCAATGGCTTACATACATTTTGTTTAACCTACAATTCATCACAATAAAGAAAAAAGACACCTCAATACCTTATATCAGAGATTTTGGATGCAGGCTCCCCCGATATAGCAATTTTTTTGCTGATACCGGACCGATATCCAATATCAATATCGGATCAGGACACCCCTAAAAATCTTTGGCGTCGTTGTGATAAGCAACGTCATGAGGAGAAGGGAATTTGCGACAGACCCGGCCTCTCACCCGCCACAATCGAAGGGAAGGGATGAGCTTCTGCCGCCACTATCTGCTTACGCCGTAACATAATAGATGAATATAGCGGGGAAGGGCGACTCCAGGAGGTGCCGAGAGATCAGGGGTGTAATCTAAATGAGATCTCTGCCGTCCCGAGGAGAGAGATTGTGTGTCGGCGTGTGTGAGGAGGAGTGTGTGCGTGTGAGTCTCAGCACATTAAACCTAAAACTACAAAAAAAAAAAAAAAAAAAAAATCACCGATAGCGTCTGTTCTGGATCTTAGTTGTGCTTCATGAGTGTTTTTACACGCTGTGTTGACAAACAGCAAGTGGCGACCAATCGTTGTTGGGCGTCTATTCTGTACCAATCAGCCACTTCCTGGTCTCATTTGCAGTCGAACCC
>CAESWR010001212.1:83610-100639 GCA_903171835.1 Mullus surmuletus
CCCCCCCGCCTACCCGGGCGTTCCCAGGCAAGATGAGATATCTTATCCCTCCAGTATATTCTGGGTCTGAAATACCATCAGAGGCATCACAGGAATCTGTCCTGTCTCCTTTCATTCCAGGGCAGCGTTTCCATTCCCAGATATCCATGCACATGACCCACCGACACTCACTCTCCACTGACACACACACACACACACATACACACACACAAAACCCTCTTATGTCACAGAAATGTTGGCATAACTAAAATGATACACTTGTTTATGTGCACAATGACACTTTATCTTTAAGTCCACAATTTTATCAGTTTGTGAGCGAGTATCTGGGTACCAACAGGCAAACTGATAGATCAACTGGTTAATCACATCATTTAATCCATTTGTTTTCATTTTTCATCTATTTTGTGTTCACAGCTATACTCATTTATTTCCCCACTGACTCATGTAAACATTTATTCTTACCCATTTCTCGTATCTCCCCTGTCCATGTGAGAGTTTGGGGTTGTGCTTAAAGGATATCAGGCGTCAGCGATCAAGACAAGACTGCAGAAAGTACATTTCGACCGGAGGGGCTACGACGCAAGTAAATTATATATGATGTGTAAACACCATGAGTCAACACCTTGCATAAAGATTCTTCGGTTTGGCGAAAGCAACAACTTAAGGCTACTTATGGTTGTCATGGCTACAGCATTAACTTATGTGGAATTTTCCACTATTTACAGGTTGAATCCTCCTGTCATCTAAATCTGGATGCCCCGAAGTCAGTGACTTCATTCGGCACCGTCACTTTGGTCTCTTACATCATGTCACCTTCACTAGCGCACCTTTACGGGGAGTTTCACCTCATTACCTAACTGTCTGGTCACAACTTTAATGTTTTTTTAAGTGTTTTTGCCCATAAAACACAACCTGCCGAGCACTAAAGCGCAACGAGACACAGTTAGCGACTAATTCACGAACAGTGTTGTGTAATTAGCAGCTACAAAGCCTGATACGTCCCGTAGGAGTCGGGAGAGGGCAGAAACAAGGGGGCTGTGTTCAGCGGGTGGACAGAAACCAAATAAACAACAATGACGCTCCAACTGAGTGTGTCGCATCCGTGCGGCCAAAGTCAGTTAGTGTCGGATTCGCTCTGCGATGGGAAGCACTTCAGTTGAAAAGCCTGAATCAGCTCAGAGAACAGGTTGTGCTTTGGACCTAAAATTATTTTTCTTTCTGCTGCAGCTATATATAACCCGTGGGTGCACACCAGATCAATCCTGCATGTACATGATTCCATAAAAAAAAAAAAAAAAGACTTTCTGTACTTGAAAAGAAAATGTAATTTATCCAATGTTTTCATTGAGAATTAACTCACTAATACGACACAAAAAATGCAGTAATCTCGACCAATATTGCATATTTAATTCTTGATAAATGTTCTCAGTCTTTGCCACAGGAATAATATATTGAAAAATAATAACACTAGACATCTCACTTACGATGCACTTACACATACAGCAGCTAATAAGCATAGTTTAGAATAAAAGAGCAACCATTCCTCTGTGCTGTTATCAACACTATCAAGCACGTGAGGAGAAGCCTCTGCCATATGGTATTAGTTTCAGCGCCCCGGGGTTAACATCTGTATGCAGACAGCGTCCACAAGCAGACCGAACACACAAATGTTTCTTTTTTCTAAACCGACAGACCTCTTTTCATGGACTTGCCATTTCAATGAGAAGCAGTCAGACATTAAAAGAATGACTGGCGAACCCTCCAGGGCTCTCTGGCACAGATTTGTTTACGTTAGCATCTGTGCGGGAGCGTGTGTGAGTGTCTTTTTTGTCCACGTTTGTGTGTGTGATGGTCAGCTATCGATGCACAGATGGGCCAAGCCTCGGCGGACAAAAAGTCATGCCAAAATCACATGTGTTTCGATATAGAGGAAAATTGGATGTGATTAAATAATATCATGCAACTTGAATCCACTTCAGATGCTCCTTAAAACAAATCTTCACCTGCCAAAAACAGTGTAAGAGAGGGGGAAGAGCACGAACCGTAACTGACCCAGCTTGACTGAATAGACCTCCATCTCTTCATCATTTCATCATTGCTGGGATTGGCAGCTGCACATCTTTAACCCAATGTTCCCTGCTGTCCTACAGATTTAACCCGAGACACTGCAGTCAATATATATCCATCATGTGTTACTCGCTGAGCACCAACATCTCGACATCCAGGTGACAGTGGCCTGATTTTAAAATTACTTTTTATCCCAGTTGGTCTATTTCATCATCATTTGTGCAGCAAGTCCTCACCTAAATGCATCAGTCTCTAAACACAACCACCAAGACATCTTTAATGTTTCTGCATCCTGTTGTATTTGGTGCAATCTTTGTATGAAAACATAAATTCTTTCTGCATGAAACACAAAAGTAAGCATGCTTTATCTCATACAATTACACCGACAACCTAATAGTGTCTTGCAAAAAATACGATTTGAGCCTAAATACAATCAACTATCAAGCTATTAGCTATTACCAGCTTCTCAAGTCAACGAATTGTCGATTGTTAGCGGCTTGAGCGACATGATATGACTACAAATAGGATTGCAGTTTCACCCATCTGTAACTGATGAGGCTTGGAAGTAGCCCCAACCTGACAGCTCCTTACCATCCAGACCAACAGACTTCCTGCTGGTGGTTTTCTGGACTAAAAGCACTCTGTTCCTTGAAAGCTTCCTCCCTTCCAGCCCATTATCTACACAAGCATGTTAAACCCTTGACTTAAGCGTTTATTATTGATAGCTCGGCATGAATCCTTCCCTCCCGGTATTATGGGAAAATGGTTAAAGCAAGACATGTAAAAGATGTAGGTTAGGGTTTTTTTTTTGTTGAGGCAGCAGCTGCACAGCGTGGCAGCCTCCAGGTCGGATTGTGCTGTATTGTTATGCATGAATGTCCTCCAGCTAGAAACCGCCGGGGCAAGGTGTGTCTAGAGGATTTTGAGAGGATGATCCGGCATGTTTCCTGTATGTAAGTATAAGTGTGCAGTTAAATAAACAGGAAGCGAGGGAGCGAGAATGGGCTCAAAAGAGTGGGTCTTTTTTTGCATTGAACAAATGGCTTTTCATTCATGGTCCTTTAAAAGGCTCTCCAGAGGACCTGGGACTTGTAAAAGCCTCAGCACAGGGCCGAAGTTGGGGGTCAAGAGTCTGTAAAAACTGTGGCAAGGCCTGCTGTTTATGAGCTGGACGGCGGCTCTGACAGCATATCAATCGCTCACATTTCGGCCAAGGACACCAAAGCAAAATGTCAGCTTTGACAGATGACGTAGTCTGGGATTTTCACTGTAACAGCAGAGGACTATCCAGTTTACACCACTGCTTCAAGCCCCGCCCAGTGCGCTTATTAATCCTCAGAGAGCCACACACATGCAACGGAGAAGCACCAGGCTGACCTCATTTGAAAGAGTAAAAGGTCGTGTTAGCAAGTACTTGTGGATTGAAAGGAGACAGATAAGAACGTGTGCAGATGAGGAGATAATGTTAAGAGGGCGGACAGGTGAATGTGAAGATCTTGATATCACTAGTTGCATCAGTGTGTGTTATCTGTGTTATACACTACTTAAGAACGATAGTGACCTTTTAATGTGAGATATTAATATAAAATATTAAAACTAGTATATATTATACATTGCAGCAACCATAGAAAAATACATTTTTAATCCATTTCAGGGATGAAATGGTTTCACGCTCTATGAATTTAAGGTAATGTTGGCTCCTTCTCTTGTCAGATCATATCACTTTACAAAATACTTTTAAGTTGAAAGGAAAACATCATGTTCTCTCTGTGCTTGTGTGGGTTTTCTCAAGGTACACCAAGTTTCTCCCACGGACCAAAACAAACATACAGGTTGGGGTTAATCGCGGGAGCTAAAGCGTCCTCATGAATGGTGGTATAGACTTGGACTCCACTCCTCATCTCATTAAAGCTGGGATTGGCTCCTTGGTATTAACAGGACAGATAATGGATTTCACTGTTCTGCTACTTCGCTAACGCGATCATTTTCTTGGTTCGTGTTGCTATGACTGTCAACTTTCACCTTTCATGCCAAGATGGTTTATTTCAGCAACGTCAGTGGGAGAAACCAGAAGAAATAGTTCATGCAAAGTCAGTAGATGCAAAACTCAAAAACAATGTTCTTGCACAGCAGGGTGAGTCACTAAAAGTTGGCTAAAGTTTAGTTTTGCCTCCCTAGAGCTTTCACAGTTCAAAAATAGTTTGTCTGTTGCACTGAAATCAAAATGTATTTTGCCTTTTCATTTGGATTTGGAACATTGATGCTTTGACCTATTAATTGTTCTCATAAATGCACCTTCTGCTTTATCATTAGCAAGCTATCTTACTTTGCACCTTACTTTGGAGCAAACACTTTTTTCGTTGATCTTCAATAGATTTAACTCTAAGGATTTCTCACACTATTTAATCTATATCGTACATCAAGAGAAAAATATAAGACTTTCTTCCCAAGTTTGAATATATCTATAACCCCTTGGTTCTGCAAGCTGGAAGGCATCCCATACCTAGATACCGTTGCTAACCTAGGATTGGACAGTAGCAGTTACAGGGAGGGGCCGACCAGGATAATAGTCAGGGCTAAGCATCTTGTTTGTTTATGCAGTGAAGAATGACCTCAATTTAGGCTGCTGACAATGAGTGATTGGCAGGATTTAAACGTGCTGATTACACTGTGCTGTTTGTCCGACGGCTGCCTGGGATAAAGCGTTAATAAAACGTGCCGAAGTGATGCATGGCATACCGGGGCTCTTTGCCCGTCTGGGGGTTATTTGTATCAGACGACACACAGCACAATGCAGAGGAGTAATCTTAACAACACAGCCCGGTGTTAACCCACACAGGGAGAGGGAAGATAACTCTAACCTACAAACATGGCACAGATGCTTATAAAACATTGATCACGCAACCGCTACAGTCAGTGGACCGAAGATTTCCAAGTCCCACACGTTCATGGAGATTACGTCCCACTGCCTCCTCTTCCACACCACTTGTCCTCAGCTACCAACGGTAAATGGAGGCTTATACCTGTTGACCTACATCCCGATCGCTGTCTTGAGCTACAGAGATTGTGGCGCTACTGTTGGAAGTGTAGCAGGGCTGCGATCCTTGAAATGGGCTTCTTGGGTCCCAGTATATATTCATCGGCAAAGCAGACAGTTGGACACTGGTTTTCCAGGAGAGTGCGGGATTTTTTTGGAGGTGGGTCATTTTCAGTAGGTGCCTTTGACGACCAATGGACCAGGGCTCCCGATTGCCTTTCCATTCCGCTCTCTTTCTGTGCAGTTTTCTACATTATTCACCTTTAAATCACAATTTGAACATATTTTATAGTGAAACGCACTAACGGTAGATCAGTGGCACAGCAAAGATCATTTTCAGGGCAGTGCATCATGCTCGAGAAGAATTCCACCTCTGAACACATCGCTCAGTAGAACCACTCGTGGTCAAAAACTCCACAAAGTGCAGCCTCTCAAAACTTTGGAATAGGGAGATACAAGAGTATTTACACCTGACTGATGGTTTTCTAAAAATCTTTCTAAAAGTTCTCCACATGCACTTTTTGCACCTTTGACTTCACCCGCACTCAACAGCCACTTAACTGGGTGCAACAGTACAACACAACACAGTTCAGAATAGATCTGCAGTGAATTCTACTTTACCAAGCTTCAAATATTTTAGTTCTTTTGGCCTCGTAGATATGTAATCGGCTGAGGGTAATGGGACCTGTTAGTAAAATGCAGTCCATTTCAACATCACTGCAATCTGCAACCCTGAATATGCACAAGAGCTATTTTGATGATAGAATGGACGGCTAAAAGCACCATAATTAGGGCCCAATTTGGTGCAAATTGGATCACATTTGATACCAGTGTAGCTGTATTATAATAATATGGTCATAATATGGAACTATCCACTCGATCACTTTCACTTTTACAAAAAATCAAATCTTCACCAAGGGCACACACACTGCAAATTCAGAGACTATAGGGACTTATATCTGCATGTGTATGACAAAAGAGGGGGAAAGTAGTTGTATACCCATTAAACAAAGACAATCAATGTCCGAAAATGCCAATCTAGTAGACTAAACAAAGAGAGCTGAACCGACGAGTCTAAAGGATAAATTACCTTATTCAGAGACACTCTGAAACATCTGCATCAGTCTCCTTTCATCTCGGCAAGGTCATGCTGATGTTCACTTCACTGTTTGTCTTTGAAATATTCCCTTTCATTTCAGCAGCCTTGATTTTTCACAAAAAGCTCCATCTTGATGTCTCTTGATTCTTCAGCAGTTTCAAGGCGATGAAATGGAAAAGGTTGACAGTATTGTATGACATAAAGTCACATTACATAATAGGCAAAGCTTAAAACTACTTGTGTCTGTGTTACAGACTGCGGATTATATCTTTATGAAAAAACTAACTTGTGTTAGAGCTGAGATAATCAGGTCAAAAACACCTCGCTGTAAACAAAAAGAGCCACAACTCTGCATGCAGGAGGCCACTGTACTAGAACACTACCTTTGTGGTGCACAGAGCGAGTCGTGTAACAGAAAATCAAACCAATACAGACTGACAAAGGAGTTCATTTTGCCCCATTGTGTCCCCTGCTGAGCAATTAAAACAATGCCCCACATTCTGAGAGAGTTCAGCGGGTAGAACTGATTCAGCTGAATATCAACACAAAATAATGGAGCGTGACGGAGATCTGCAAGCTCAAGATCGGAAGATGGATTCTAGAAATAAAGTGTGTTAATATTGTCAAAAATCTCTCAAATCTTGCGTGGTTTTTCCTCTCAGAGTCCACTTACGAGCAGCACAGTCGGGGCTGATCTGTAACAGCTGAGCACTCTGACTTGTCTCCCGACTACAGAGTCTCTTGACTACATGTAAAACTAAATATAGCCCGTCTTCGTTCCTCACCAAAGAGCTCCTGAGCTTATGTAGCCTGCTGGGCAGAGGTGGGACCAGGTGTGGAAGGATGAAATGTGTCCAGTGGAGATGCTCTCATCGGCGGATCTCAGCTGCACAGCGTCGGAGGCTCAGCAGCAGACTCATACCGGTCCACATGACTTCACACGCTGATGCTCATTGATAACGTGCTGGGATTAGGACCGCTGTGTGCCGATATGAGAGTCTCCAAATGCATGTGTGTGTGTGTGTGTGTGTGTGTGTGTGTGTGTGTGTGTGTGTGTGTGTGTGTGTGTGTGTGTGTGTGTGTGTGTACGCCACAGAGCCATACACCAACAACTCCCGACTGGCAGCCACCCACAGCTACGTGACTGGATTCCGGTGAGTGTTGGGGGGCCGTGATTCCCCACATGAGGGTTAGAACACGGGGGCTCATAAGATGATTACGTGCAGCCAAAAGTAGAGGAAAACTAAACTCCTTGTGCAAAATTAGGGTGAAGTCAAACTTGTTTTTTTCAGTCCTCCAAATTAAATAAATATTGAAAATGAACTCTGTAGACTTGATATGACAAAATATTTTAATCATAAAGAAAAACAACATGTAGATTTATGTTTTTGGAAAAGTAGCCCAGTAGCTGCTAAAACATCTATTAATGCCAACTACTAGCTCTTTCTCTATTGCCCCAGTAGTTTTTAGGTTCTATTTTTCTCTTACGAACATTACAGTCTTACTCATCAGGAAGCAGTGGGAGCAGAAATTACTGTCAGAGCCTGTTAAAATCAGGAAACTCGTACAAAGTAAAACTCTGTGTACTCAATGACACATTGTTAAATTAACCTTATTCATTTACCTGATTTCTTTTTTTTTCCTCCCCAAAGGCTGTCAGCCTAAACCCCTCCCATCCACATTGTATCTTCTCAGCTCTTGTAATTGTCTCCAATAAGCCGACAGTGAATCTGATTTCACACAACAGGCTTATTTTTATGATCTTTGACAGTTTTCTCAACCTCTAACAATTACGGCAACTGCTTATTTCCACGCAGAGGATATAAATACCCACGCACAAAAGCTCCGACAGCGATAATGATTGGCATGACTGAGATTGGATGTAGCAGTCATCACGGCCTTGTGTGTGTGCAAGGACAGAGTATCAGAGTAAGACGGATAATAGCAACGCACGGGTTTTTCATGTCAATATCGAGCCTTTCAATAGGAGACTCACTTCAACCGATCTTGTGATTAGAGCAAAAAATAACACATTTTAAGACAACAATGATCAGAAACAACAACTTTTATGGAGATTTCTTGTCTTGTAAAAAGAAAAAGTGTGACAGCTCTTAGATCCATTTTGTTCACACACACACACACACACACACACACACACACACACACACACACACACACACACACACACACACACACACACACACACACACACACACACACACACACACACACACACACACACACACACACACACTTGAGGGGGATTGACTGGAGCAAGTCGAGAAAGCGACTATCATTACCTTGTCTGCTTGTAAACGACGGGGGCCACGGCAATCATCACACTTAAACACAGCGTTTCCTATTACTGTGCACGCACTAATGCACATGTGCAAACACGCACACACGCAAACGCGTGCACACTCAGGCATGGTCCATTTCTGCAGATGGATAAATTACAAGGAGGCAAATGCAAAGTGGCACAGACATCCAAAGGAAAGGAAATGCAGACTCTCGGCCAGAGGGATAATAGAATGACGAGGGAGTGGGGTGGGGGTGGGGGTGGGGGTGGGGGGGGGGCAAAGCCAAATACTTCATAATGCATCGTAGCAGACTGCATAACTGCACAATCAGGAGAGCTGCCTTTTTCCTGGACTATTACAAAAGGGACGAGACAACTGCTTACAAGGCTGAAAGAGTGAAAGTCCTCGTGTTTGCTGCTGGCTTTTTTGGCTAAAGGAGGTCAAGCTATTTTTAACACGAATAATGTAAATAGATGTGGGTCTCAGGGACGGCACTCACCGTTCACAGGGCCGATGCATCACATTCTCGCAAAAAATATGAGCACCGCTTCGCAAAATCCAACTTGTGCTGCATCCGTTATGTGATGTATGTACATGATTAACATGGTGTTTGTTTTTAAATGGACTAGCAGGGACACCGGTGTCTGGCTGACGGGCCGGGAACAATTTACTGCCGAGCTGAAGCCGGCGACATGAAGGAGATCAAATATCAGTGTAAGTGGGAGGAGGAGTGGGAAGAGTGGGGGGGTGCACAATGTGCACATTGTGGTTGTTTACTAGAAAGTTAATCTTATTTCTGTGTTGACGACATCTGCAGACATGGCAGAGAGGGTTCCAAAGAAAATCAAAACTGCACTGACATCGCGACTCTCATTTGAAACAGAGAGACAAAAACATGTTGCTTCAGTGTGCTCACATATACCATCCTACTTATTTTTTTATGCGGTTAGACAACACCGGGGGTATGAAATAGTGAGTAAACATATTAGAGATGACATGTTTACATGTGGTTCCTCCTCAGCTACTGCTCTGCAGCACGATGATTTACATTTTACAAGAGTGACACTGTCAAGATGACATCATTTATAGACATTAAATGTGCTGCGATTTGGCCTTGATTTATGTGTACCACCATCACTCAGCTACAAGTCAGGATGCTGAAGCTGATTATCTATGGAAAGAAAGCTTAAAGGTCAGAGATTTTACACAAAATACAACTTAAAGTGTCTGAGAAGCATCTGAATCAAAACACTTGGGAGAGGCGGGTTTATATAGTACAGATAGACTTGGTGTGTTTGTCCAGTCTGCTTTTTGGCTAAATATCAAAAATGTACACCATCCCAACTCTGACGCACAAGTGACACCAAATTCGCATAATCAGGGTGTATTTATGCAGTAAAACACAGCATGACTTCATGTTTCCTACTAATTACAAATCAGGGTTCATCTGTAACCTAATTGTTCACTTTGTTACAGTACGTCTCCAGTCCATCTATATTTCAGCAGTGTGCAGCTTCCTTGTCCTCCTCTTCTTCCTGCATCTCACAGCTGACTTAGGGAGTTTTTTTTTTCCCCCCTTCTTCTCTTAAACACACGAGGGGTTTAAAAGAAACTCGTGCCTGGCTTAATTAGAACTACGCTGGCAGTGCAGTCAATGCCGCAACGACCAGAACCCTGAAAGGCTGCCGGAGCCCAGGAAACAGGCACACAGCAATCCCCCCGTGGATTAAACACAGCTATATGCTGCACATTTCGCCTCTCCTTACGCTAATAGATTGCTACATTTAACCCTGATGCTAATTAGGGCGTCAGCCCAAAAGCATTAGAAACGGGAGCGATCCTCTACATGCTAACGTCACATCATCTGTGTATTTTATCACATCTATCCCTTTATCAAAATCTTTAATGGCCTGATATCAGTCCATTGTGCGTCACATATAGACAAGTGCATCAATCAATCTAATAGGCCACACCAGACAAGCATTAGCCTGCAGACACTGCTCTGACAAGTTACAGAGTGTTAACATGGATACACATCAGTGTGGATTCTTTCTTTTTTTTTTTTTGCCTCCATCAGCTTAGTCTCTCCATCCCTCTTTTGTTGTAATTTCCTGCAGTTTCATGCCCAGGCATCAAAGAGCACAGCTGTGTCACTGGATAAATGCTTTAATCTATTCAGCCGGTGCATCTGTGCGCTCTGTCTTATGCTACGTCATTAGCCCCCCTGCGTAATGTGTGTGTATGTGTGAGTGTGTGTGCATGTGCATGTGTGGCTGGTAATGGCTACACAAGTGTTCACGTGCGATGCGTTCAGTCAAGCACACGTACAGTAGGGTGGGACTCTGGGCACATATGGGCTCTCACATGTCGATGTGTGTGTGCTGTTTTGCAGGAATCGAACTAAAAATGCTCTACACACACACAGAAGATGACGACGGGAGGATAATGAGATTTTTTTTTTTTTTTTTTTAATGCCTGAAGTTGTGTTGGTTCCGGGCTGAAGGCCATGTTAAGACGTCACATCACAAAGGCTAATCTATGTGATGGTCAAGTTTCCAAGCAGTGCTAAATTTAGGTCCAGATTGCTGCCTTTGACTCCTGAAGGATGAGAAATAACATTCTTCACAGTCACAGAGGAGAGGCGGGCGGTGAGAAGTGGGAGCGAGGAGGACCAGCTAGAACATCCCAGAACACCAGTATTAATAACATTTCAACACGCCTGCCCTCTGAAACCAGTCTGTTTGTGCGTACACACCACATCAGCTGACGGGTAAACAAATCCACTGTGTTGAGCAAGGGCACGGCAAGAATCTTGATTGTAAAATTGAGTGTGGGAACTGAATGGAGTTCATTTTTATGGGCCCACAAACTAAATGTTAGATAGATTAGATTGCCTCAGCTCATATAAATCATTGTCACTTGACTGCGTCCAATCAGAAAGTCGTCTATTCTGTTTAATTAGCTTAACAATACGATGCTATTGTCCTCTGTTATGCTAACTGAGTGGATTCCAGTCATTTGGCCAAAACAAATGGGATTCCAAACACTTGCTGGTCAATGGGAGGGCACTGCGTTCAATTTCACCTCGGTGGCTTTGACAGGAAGGTGGAGTGATGTGTGTTTAAACTAGACCTCGACATTATCGGGCTTCAGTCCTATTGACCATTTGCTAAACAGCAATTATCCAACTACGGCTTAGCAACTATCAGTCACAGTAGACATGTTGAACTTTGCTATTGCACCTTGCTGAGGCAGCGTGCGGGGTGTTTAGTGCCATGCATAGACAGTGATAGATGGTCATCCAAAACACAAGAGGATAATTGTAAAGACTGGATTAAATAACGTGCTGCTAATGCAACCGACACAAATTGCCTCCACATCAGTTTAAGTTAGGTTCTTTCTGGTGCTTGTGGCCAATGGAAGGACGTTACAGGTTTAGCCAATGTCGCTGTACTGATATTCATGATCTTAAAGTGACTGTCATCCATAGAAGAGATGAGAAGTGTCATCATAATACACAGTACTTTTAAGACAGAGAGGTTGTCAATCTTCAAGCTGCATATGCTGCCAAGCCACCCAAAATCACCAGACAAGGATATCATGGAGACACGCCAAGTAATAGGTTAAAGTTATAGTACATCTCACATGCCACTGGGGGTTCAAAGTCACTCGCACCTCATCTGAGGAACCTCTGTCAGAAAGGGCCAACGATCAAATGATCAGACAAACCGAACACTAGAGATCCTGCAAGACCTGTGCAAGCTATTGAAGTATGAAGTCGTTTCTGCAGCAAGTATCATCAGGTTAAAGAAGGTTACAGGACTAGTGTGATAGGAAATACCTCTACAATGTTTGGGATACATATATACACTCCACATCGTCACACTGATGCATCATATGACATCCTGAGCTGCTTGCTTTCTGCCTTCCGGTCAATAATCTCTTGGTCGTGTAAGTTGAATACCCAAATATATCATCTTTTAGGAGGGTAAGACAGTGAGCATGCCTGTAACCTTATACAGTAAAATATTCAGGTTACATCCTCGCCCATTACGTTCAATACGAGATGGAGACAGCTACCCTTCATCAGCAGGTTGGCTTTACTTTATTATATCCATGTCAGCATCAGTTGTCATCTAAGAAACGTGTGATTATGTGTTTTTGACCTCGTTTAAGATCAAGGCTGAACAACAACTGTTAACTGCGCTTGGCGAGAGCTTGACACGCAAATCCGACAGTAACTAAAGTAAGCGGGAACATGGTGGCAAACTGTGAAACAGCGGGTTTGCGTGACAAGGTCCAAAGGTCAGACCGACACTTCCACTCGTCTCCGGCACACAGCGGTCAGGTGGGGTCCGCTGTTGCAGGATGTCTGATAATTACCTCCCACGTGGCGAACGCCATGCGGACGGTGGAGAGGATGCTCTGATGTAAGCCTCAGTGCGATACCAGTCTGCATCTTCAACCTCGGAGTTTCCTTTGAAGCCTCCCCATGGGGGTGTGGGAGCTGTGGGTTGGCGATGAATCAAGCTGAGGCATAATAAATGTCCTTATTTGGGGCTGCTTTGATGAAATTCCACCTCAAATCACAGAACAAAACAGCAAGAGCCTGCTGACAACTGTTATGAAAGCTCAGCTCGCCGGCAAAATGATGGAGATCACCGAGCAACTTCAGCGATTCCTCTGGGATACTTGACTCTGTCTTTTACTTACAGCGCAAACCTTCTTCGCTTCCCCTCGCTATTTCTATCCAACATAAAGCCCAGATCTTCATTCCTGGATGGTAATCATGCTGAGCAGATGATTGCTCCTCTACCTCACGCCCACACTTATAGATTTCTTGCAGCTATAAACAACGAATACATTCATAGAAGAATTTAGTCAAAGTAAATTTATGAGCTTATTTTGAATTCTCCTCAAACCCCATCAAAAATACCAAAAGCTGAACCATAAAACAACTCCGCCATTAGCAAAATCTAATAAATTGAAGGCAAACGGTTTCGCTTCTTCAAGCCGCGGCACCTCAAAAGACAATGTGCATGTCTGATCGTTGTGTTTTGTGGAAATCTATGGTCCATCTGGAAGCCTTTTTAAGATAGGTAAAAGAAAACACCGGCAGGAGTAACAAAAGAGGCGAGTAATTATGGAGGGATTCATAGACAAAAGAGTGCAGCAGACAGCCGATGGCGTTAAGCTGCACATAAGACCAACTGCTGCTGCGGCTTCAGGTTATGAGCTTGTGTTTGTGACGGCTTGCTATTAAACTTTTGGTTTTTAACAAGACTTGTAACATACTGTAGTAAAAAAATCTAATAAAAAAATAAAAAATACTCTTTTGAAAAACCCTGCCTTTTAAGCTGCAGCGAAAATCATGTCTGTGTGAGGATTACACTTAAAGAGTTTAAAATCGAGAAAAGTCATTTGGGTCAGAGTGAAGTTGAGCATTACGGATGTTACAAGGTAGGCGCTGGATTCGGGCTTTTGTGCCGGTCATGTTTTATTCACTCTCTTAAGAAAAACTATTTTAGACCAATTCTTCTTCTTCTTACTCTACAGCGTAGTCAACAGCAATTTTTTTTATTGCTCCTCTATGATTTGCAGTAGGGCTGTCACAACATCAGATTTTAATTTCACCATTATTGTGGGCAAAAAATGTCACGATAACAGTATTATCACGATATTAACAGATTTTTCTCTCTTTTGGCAGATTAATTACAATCCAAATACCTGTATAAGGTATAAAGACAATATGAAAACAGCAACTACCCCGCCCTGCATACAAAAAGTGCAATTACACTCAATAGATAGTTAATAGGTAACCAGATGAACAGAGGATCCACAATGTTTGGGTTAGGGTTATCATTTACACAATATTATCATATGCACATTTTAACACGATATTGAAATTTATTTTACCACGATTATCGTATACCACGACAGCCCTAATTGCAGATATGAGACTGGATTCTTTGCTACTGTCACTCATAGTTAAAACTAAATCCAGTTTGAGAGGTGTGTTGGGGGAGGGTGCAGACACATCAATTGGCTTTCCAGCACTGCCCATTCACACAGCTATCGCTTTAAAAGCGATTAAACTGGTATTAGGCTCCAACTGGTTACTATAGTAGTTTACAATCCATGCACACCGTCTCCTCTAACTCTCTCACATACACACACACTCAGGTAGACACATCAACAGTGTACTTACAAGTAAATGCGCTTATTGAAGAACCAGGCCCTGCAGGATCACACCACTTTTTTTCCCTGAGAGGCCGAGGCGTGTTAAAACTTCTCAATCACACACACACACTCACACACACATGCACACACACCGACACAAAAATAGCGTAACTCCCTGAGCCTGGAGGGTCAGCGACAGAGCTGTAAGGGCCAGCTCAGCGTTGGGCAGCAGCAGAGGCAGATGCAGCACTCGGCGGCCTGAGGGCATCGCTGGGTGTTCAAGCTTCACTGGGCCTCTTCAGCAGCGCTCTCTGATGCCTCGGTCCCATGATCAACGGTGCACACACACACACACACACACACACACACACACACACACACACACACACACTTCCTGCACAGAGCCAGACAGGCCTTTCAAGCCTTTTGGACAAGAGAGGAATCAGGAAAGAAGTAGAACAGCCTCATTGAGCGCAGTTTAGTTTGACTGAGACAAGTGAAGATGATGTTGGGATATTCCGAGAGGATGGAAATATCTGGGTTAACTCGTGCTGCGACTTTGCGCCAGCCGTCTCGTGACGTCACGCAGCTCCGAGACCCTCCGAAACGTCAGACGATACCAGGTATCGTCTTACATATTCCGGTGGTCACATCAAGACCAGTTCGCAGGGCGGATTTACTGATCACATTATAAAGACCAACAAAGAGCGGATTGTTAACACGGCTGCCATTGGGATGGGAATGACAAATCAAAACAATCAACTTTTTCACATCCGATACGATAGTGAAATTGCTTGATCAAGTGATATTACTCAAACAGAGAACAATAGTCAGCAACAGTAGCTATGAGAAAAACTGACCCATTTATTGTTAACCAATGACTTGCATACATTTGAACCTTAAACATGAGATATTCTACATAGAAGAGCTGGAGCGGAGTTTGGAAAGGACTGCTTGTATCGTAGATTTTAGATGCGGGCCGATATAAACTGATACTCTTTTTTGCTGATATCAGACCGATATCCGATACCAATATCAGATCGGGACACCCCTATCAAATAAAGATTCATCCTATCTCTGTAAATTCTTGGGGTGCTTATTCGTAAACGTTTGCATGCTAGCAAAAACAGAACACATCCTGCTAATCAGCACAGTTTCATTGTTAGCATACCAGCTAGAATGAGACCCATTCTGATGCATAGCAGGGCTAGCAGAGGCACTCGCATGCAATTCCAATACTTCTGCACTAAATGCTTAATATTTTGAGTGCATAAGTGCAAGAAGTGCAAAAATGCAGTGTAGTATCCATTGTGTGTGGAACGATGGACACTTCACACCCTATTGGTGACTGGCTGAAAACGGTATCCACTCCCAACGGGGTTTGTTCACGTGATTGGTTGATTGGCGACACACGAGTCCTTGTTGCAAAAAAGCCCTATCTATGGAATATCCCCTGCCTGCATGAATTGTTTTGTGTTCATGTGTAAATTGTGAAACTGTTCTAACACCATATTATAAAGTGGAAGAAGATGAGGAGGAGGTGTAAAAAAAATTTAAAAAAACAGCACGGCACAATTTGGGACAATACACTGTCAAGATAATTTCACCACACAGTAAGTGTACTGCATTGAAGTGTTCGGAGGGAGGTACGGTATGTGATTTAGAAAACACCATATATGTGAAATAAGAATGGCAGCGGGGTTTGAAAAGGTTTGGAGAGAAAAAAGCCCACCATCATTTAACGTCCATATGTCAAATATATCCTTAAGACAGACTGAGAGCAAAAGACAATCACAGTCAAATTACAAACTTGCAAAAACCTATAAATCTTGTCACATTGTTTGAAAAAGGTTTTGAATGTGATTACATGATATTTGGCTAAAGTGGGACAGACACAGGAAAAGATCATCACAGCAAACACGATGTCAGATCCATAAATCTCTGATCTTGATTTCAAAGTTGATCGCATGGACTGCTACTTGTTGCTAGAAAAAGATCTACATTTGCCAATGAAACTTTGTGAAATGGGGCGAAATCCTCATACAAATGCTTTAGAGTTTGGTCATTTCAGTGGTGGGAATCGTGCTCCTGTTTTTAGCCGCCTCGCTCGCACACCTGCATCCCACCGCCGAGGCTGCGAGCCCGAGCTTGTCGGCACAAACACACACGCTCCCATATCTCTCTGATCTGCTCGAGTTCATCTCCACTGTCATTTTTGCTTCATTCAAGCACTAAATCTCGCCTTTTGTCCGTCCCACATGTGCTCCTCTTTGGGCTCCTGACAAGCCAAGTCAAGCAGAAAACACAAGGGAGGCTTCTCTTTTTTTTTGTTGGTCGCACAATTCC
>CAESWR010001212.1:143822-157661 GCA_903171835.1 Mullus surmuletus
GTGTGTGTGTGTGTGTGTGTCGTGCCAGGAGAGGATGTCCAGGCTGTCTCGGCTCGCGGCGAGACACCAGATGGATCAGAACCCGCTCACATGTGTGCCAGGCGGCCGCCATCGCCAGCGCGCCCTCCTCGCTGACACGCTAATCAGCTCTAATTCTCTGCTTCGCCTCCCGTCAGATGTTTGTGGCGGCGAATCCACCTGCACTCTTACGCCATCACCATCGTTTCACTGCCCGGAATGAACCCTTTAGAGCTCCTGGGGAGGTTTTTTGAGCATCCAGAGGGTCGAAATCCCTAAGAGATGTTTGAGGTTTGATGCGTATCTTTCAGGCTGAAGCTGATTAACAAGACTGACTCATTTAAAGTTGGACAAATTATAAATATATGATATTTTTACAGCAGTCTTTTGGAAGGAGACGCTTTTTGGCCCCAGGAACTAATAAGAGAGTTTGCTTTAAAAACCTAAATACCTCAAATTCAATGTTGCTGCTAATCGTCTGAGGCTTTTTTTTAAATAAAAATATTGTGGAGTTACATAAACAAACTGGCATTAAGGGGGTTAAAACCCTCCCGAATAATTAATATCTGATATATATATTCCAGGATGAAGTTGATTAAAAAGATGATATCATTTAAAGTGGGAAAAACTACTAATATATGCTATTTCTACAGCAGTTTTTAGGAGGGGACGTTTTTGGCCCTGAGGGACAATTGTGAAAGTTTTTCAAAGGAACTCTTAAGGCTTAATAACGCCATGCAAGGAGGCCTCCCTGAGGGTGTGGCGATAAAAATCAGCCCACGGGAGCTCTCCTTCACACACACACACACACACACAGATATTTGCACAGCGCTCGTCCGCCCGAGGCAGCTTTGATAAAGACTCAGTGTTGATGAGTCAAAGGTCGGATCTGATAGAGGCGAGCGCGCAGCAGCGGCTCCTCTCGCTCCGCTCACCCTGCAGGATAAGCCACCAGTCCGGATTTGGGGTCGCAGGCCAGACCGCTGTTCCCCGAGGCGGTGATGCCCAGGACCTTCTCCAGAGTCACCTGCAGATCACACACACACACACACATTTAGGCTCTGAGTGGATGCAGACTGACAGCCCATCAATCAGTTGGAAACAGAAGCAACCTCTGCGTCAGGAGGAGAATAAATCTTATCTCCCGGGAATGAATCGATCGAGTGTGAGCTTTAACACGCCTGATTCGGCAACTTTGCATTTGTTTTATCTAATGATTTTCTCTCCGTTTTTCTGAAAGTCTGTCGTGAACTGATACGACTGAGGGGCAGCAAAGAGTTCCAGATGTCACACAATCTAAAAAAAAACCAACTAAAAATATAGAAGCAGAGAAATGCTATTTAAATGAATATTGTCTATGTGCGGTGATATTATGTACAAGGAATGTTTCGTGAAATAAAAGGCAGAGTCGACCTGGACAACCTGTTCAGCAGCAACAAAAAGTGCTGCAAAACATTATAAGCACCTCTGCTGTTGCTATTCTATTAAAGTTATAAATGATTCTCTGTGATTTAAAGCTTTGAGGGTCGAGTACTAATATCACAGTGTGCAGTTTATTCTTGTGACAGAAATACTTTAAACTGCCCCCTCTTCACCTCAACAACCTCCAGCCTTCAAAAAATCATTCTGGATAAAATAAGTAGCTAATTTCATAACAATGAGTGAATTTTTCATTCTTGAAAGTGAAAAATGGAAAAAAAAACTTCTCAATAACATAACTTTTTCACTATCCTCCAAAACTAATGAGTGGATTTTTGCAGAAAGTTTTGTGTGGGACTGTCCCTTTAACGGTTCTTTCTTGCCTTGCTGCTGAGGTTTCCTCTCCGGCTCCGCTTGTGTTTGGTCGACGGGGACCGCAGGAGATTCCTGATCCGACTCTTGATGGTGAATCCATCTCCCGGCATCGTGGCGGCTCTGCTCCCGCGGCGCCGGTCCGAGTCTGGGCTTGTGACTGCCTTGCTGTCCTGCTGCCTTGCCTTGCCTGCCCTGCCTGCGTGCCTGCGTGGGATTTGCACCCTCCCACACCTGAGCACGGATCTTGACAAAGCGGGACAGTGTGGACTGTAATCCGCGGCGCTGCGCGCTGAGGCACTGAGGCGCTGCTGTTGTTGTTGTTGTTGTGGTCGTGGACGCACTTTGCCGCCGCGCTTTACTCTGCAGCCGCGGCGGTCTCATGATGCCATCAATGATCGCTTTTGTTGCGCCGCTAACTGATTTAATCGGATTACGGGAGACTGAGAGGCGGCTCTGTTTGCCGGCTGATGAGCTTGTTTTCCTCTCATTTCCGCGTCTTGTTTGAGGTGATTCATTAGCTCAGATGTCACCTGTTGTTATTTAATTTGTTTGTTTACTTTTTATCTTCCCTGTGATTTATCTGCGCGTCCGCTTCGTTATCGTGTTCCAAACAAAAGAGAAAAGTTTTGCGGAAACGTGGAGGCTGCTGCGCCGGCAGGGGGCGCTGCGTCCGCCACGCTCTCCGCACATGGGACGACTTCCCCGCTCTGGATTTCTGACAGCAGTGGAGGAGTGCGGTTCCTCGAACGGCCACTTGAGGCGGTCTCTGAGGGAACGCCTCTGACAATTCCTCCCATTGTTTCTGCTTTAACTGCACGAACTGGGCTGATGGTTCTCACTAATTGGTTTGTGGCTTCTATAATTGTGCTGCTGGAATGGTTTGAATGTCTGTTGGATCCGCCTCGTGCTCGGTGGCTCCTCCCCCCCGCTTGACCTCCTTCTGCAGGCGACACAATGGAAAAATCCAGTTGGGTCAGATATCATTGGGTGACATCACTCAGGCTTCCTTCACTGATAACAGGATTTTTTTTAAATAGGCTTTCCTATATGTAGATTTAAAAAAAAAAAATCACACTATTTAATCCTTAACCCAAGAAAACTAGAACTTTCTGCATTTTATGGCTAATACACTTTCTTACTTGACTTGCTATGCACTTGCCTGTCTGCTACATTCACCGATGCTGACCAGTGACAACAGAAAGATTTGTGGGTTTATCTCTGGAATTAAAAAATGCACAACCAACTAAATCTATTGCAACTAAATCCTGCAATTAATCAAGTACTAACTATTAATTAAGCCTGAATGCTTTGCTCCCCCATTTTCACCCTGGCGTTAATTTGGCGAATACAAATTTAGATGAAAATTAATGTGATAGACACATCTGAACCAAGTGCTAATGCAGTTGTGTTCGGTCTGATTGGAGGATATTTTTATCGTCATCACTTGTAGCTACAGCGGGGAAAAAATCATTAGTCACACAGAGCCTGAGGCCATATTGTGGAAAATATAGATTTTTCCATCTGATGTGATCTTGTGTAAATACTGTATCTGCTTCAATTAGGCCTGTTAAGATGTTTTGACTGAGGGAGTCTATCCAGCTTTCAGACTGTAGATGCGTTTAAGAGTTTGGAACATTTGTCAGTGAACACATACTTAGCACAGGTCGTCATAAATCAATCATAAAGACATGGTTCGAGGTTGACATAAAATGTCATTTTTATTCATTTCCAAGGCCACATGAGTTTTAAACTGTTCTGCAGTGATAAAACAATTACGGGTCAAGAAAGTAGGAGTGAAATTAAAATATAAATTCTTCTGACATTGTCATTTCATCATTTAAATTAGTTAACTCTTTCTGCATTCTGTACATAGATCAGATTTTTTTGCTGTCAGCAAAGCTTAGCAAAATATTTTTCCCCACACGTAAAAGAGAATTTCAGAAAAAGACAGGATGAGGGTGACACGGAAGGCAAGAAACAAAAAAAAAAAAAGGTGTAGTGCCACTGGGAATCCATTAACAGATCTGCAGTATTCATTTGCAATGATCGTGGTGAAGAATGTTATTTTCTCAGTAATTAGTAGCATTAAAAAAACAATTACAAATTTGATGCACACATTTAATATTTGGACTGACGTACGTCAGTGGAGCGTGGTTTCAACAAAAAACAAACAAGTGCTCGAACAATTTTCCCTTGAGTAATGGAAAGCAATATGCATCAAATTTGCTCTCAAGAAATGACATGAAATCAAAATTCACGTACCCGTGTATTACCTGCCCGTGTCCAGGATACCAACAATTAGCTGTGTTAGGCTGACAAAAGTGGATTTTCATTAATTTATTTGCATAAGACACTCAAAAAACTCATAATATACTATTTCCTGATACAGTAGACCACAATATAAAAACTGGAATTTCAAAACTGATAGCGAGTGTCACCACCTCCATACATTCAGCACGTCAATTAATGCTTTCTCACTCATTCGTAAAGTACCAAAAACAGCCTATTTTAGTAGGAAGCAGGGTAAAAAGAGCAGCATCAGGTATTTCACGTGTCCTTTCAGCTCATACGCAGGCACATTTGGTGACCGAGTGACCTCCATCCCAGCAGTGGAGGCTGAAGTTGCTGAAACTACCTGAAGGAGGTGTGAGGTAACAGTGTGAGACTATCCGAGGTCAAAGACGAGTGTGTGTGTCGGCTCTCACAGCGACTCCAGTTCCTTTTCCATGTCTACCCAAGAGCGCTTCTTGGCGCTGGGGAAGTCCTTCCCTAAGGAGCCCCGAGTCAGCGGCCGCGACGTGCCGCTAAGCTCTTTTGGGGAGGCGTTCCTCAGGTTTCGCTGTGATCTGGACCTGGGGGTTTTAAAATCGGGGGAGGTTCTGTCCTTGTAGCGTTTAGACGGCTGATCACTTGCAGGCACGACCTGAGGGCTCTGCAGCTTTGCGGCGGAATGTTTCTTTGGTGGTCTACCTCTTCTACGTTTGACCAATACCTGCTGCTTCCCCTCAATCCCCTCTGGGGCGCCTTCCTCCTCTTCTTCTGTTCTGCTCACTTCCAGAGTCATGTGTTCGCTGCCACTGTCGTTTTGACTGGTGTCGACCAGAGCGGAGGCTTCACTTTCGCTTTCATTCGCGCTCGCGTCTTTCTCGAGAGTTTGCTTTTCATCTTGGCTGACAGGGGTGAGCGTGTTCTTCCGAGGTCTGCCTCTCTGGCGGCGGACCACGATGGGGCTGCTATCGGTGCTATCGGGCTCGGCGGGAGTCGCAGCCTGCTTCGCCGGCGGAGAGTTCGCCGGGGTGGTCTCCGGGTCTTGGATCAATCCCAGCGTTTGGTTGGCCATGGTTTGCAGGGTCGCCAGCAGTGAGGGCTGTTGGGTTTCCCGCTCTTCAGTGCGACCTCTCTCTGCATTGGCGCCACCTTCCGAGTCAGCGCTTCTCTCCTGGTTCTTGGAGGAGTGCGTGTCGTTTCGCTCCTCCCCACGACTCTTGGAATCCAGGAACATCAATTTCAATTGGCCTTGACCGACTGCAGGAAGAAAACAGTCATTTATTGTGATGTGTTAACATCAAAGAGGGCAAAATTACAGTAGAAGGGACAACATCCCAGTATCCCAAGCGTTCAGGGTTGGCAACTGGTTAGTAAAGATGTTTTGTCTGTCTTCCATGAAGCTACTCAGAAGATGCAGAGGAGGCAACATGGGCATCAAAGTCCAGCTCTCTACTCTGAACGCTCAAGATACACTATGACCTGGATGAGTCTTAACCCTTAAGAGTTCCTGGGGAGGCTTTTTGACCATTTAAAGGGTCAAAATCCCCCCCAAAAATGTGTATCTTTCTCTTGTAGGTTGAAGCTGATAAACAAGACTGACTAATTTAAAGTTGGAAAAAATATTAATATATGATATTTTTACTGCAGTCTTTTGGAAAGAGACGCTTTTTGTCTCCAGGAACATATTTCAGGCTGAAGTTGATTAAAAAGACAGAGTGGAAGTGGAAGTAATAGTGGAAATAATATTAATGTTATTTTTACAGCAGTTTTTAAGGAGGGGACGTTTATTGTCCTGAGGGACGATTGAGAACGTTTTTTTTACGGAACTCTTAAGGATTAACCAAGAAGCTTCTTCAGTTCCTGACTGAAAGGCTAAACATCCTCACTGACCCGAGATAAGTCCACCGGCCCACCCTGAACACTTGAAGATCTCCACAAACATGACGACGTACCTGGTTTCAGGGATGATGGGAGAATGAGTCTGCCAGTTTTGGAGCGAACCAGAGGGAGATGGACGGGCCTTGGGAAGGAGGGCCGTGGGTTTTTGGGTGTCGACGACTGCTGTGAGGATGTTTTGGAAGGTATTGAGGGTATTGGGGATCTTACAGACGGCGTTGAGGACTGCACCGAGGCTCTCGAGAGCGTTGTTGACGGTGTTGGGGTCGTATTGGGGGCTGCAAGGGTCTGAGGCGTCGCTGCAGGTGAGTTGGCCTTGGACTTGATCAAGTTTTCCAAATTGCACCTGGCAATGGCGGACAGGACCGCGGGTAAGATGGGGCCCTCGAGCTTGGATTTATGTTGAGGCGATGACGCTGACTGCTGCTGGGCGCTCAGCAGCTTGTTGAAGTGATTCTGATTTATGGCTTGGAGCCGATTAAGTGCGCGTAGCTGAGTTACTGCCTGCGCTGGCGGTGTTGCGACCTTCGACTGGGATGAAAACAGTCCGGTGGGAGGTGGCAGGGAATTGGGGGCGGGGGTGCTGGTTTTAGCTGGAGCCTGGCCCGCACTGGGGTTGGACGCTCTCTCCAACATTTCAGTCTGAAATTGGGGGAGGAAGACATCGGGCGGTAACAGCGGGGCAGGCGGAACCCTGGGCTGGTTACCGCTGGACTGCAGAATAGCAGCTCGGAACTGCAGTAGCTGGGAGAAGGGCCTGAATTTCGATAACTTTTCTCCGGCTTTCTCTCCTTCACAGATACTCTGCAGCTTGTCTTTTATCAGCTCCTCGGGCCTCCCTTGAAAGAGAATAAATCAATAGGTAACACGGCAACAACACAAAAAATAGGACATCTGGTTCAAGACATTACAGTGTATATTAGATTTGAAATGAACATGCCAAATGTTTCTATGGTGACAAACCATACATATTTCCCCGTTAATCTACCACTACGTGTACGTGACAGATGAAATCCAAAAACACACCGGACAGAAGAGCCAGCTGCTTCACGTAGACCAACTGCATGTAAGCCAGCCTCGTCTTTGTCTCCTCCAGCTCTTTTGAGGTCTCCCTCAGTTGTTTGACTTCCTCTACAGCCTGTGAACACGCCAAGACAGAAAAAGATGTGACGAGGAAGGATGACTCAGAGCTGTGGGGGGGGAAAAAAATCATATTGTCCCGACTAGTATCAGGTGAGCAAAAGAGTGCGAGTGGGCACTCCAGAACAGATATCTTTTTTTTGACAAATTACAACACACTTACACATCTGAAGAACAGCGGCCTTGCCACTTCAAGGGAACACCAAATTGGCTGATGTGTTCAAATCGAACCTTTTTACATTTAGTTGAAGTGGCGAAGTTTAAAAAGAAAAAAAAATCCATGTGGAAACAAAAAAGCAACATCTTCACATTACATTGACAGATCGTCATTCAAAGTTTATCTGCCTTTTCCGAGATGTGTAACATTAAACGTGTTCTCCCCTATAGGTCTTAAACTGGAAATAATTTCTTGCAGCCCATCACAACAAACCCTCCCAGGATGCGGAACACACCATTTCCAGGAGATGCAGCCTCGGAATTTTGTCGTCGCAATTCAGGAGACTCTGGAGTTTGAGGAAACGGCTCCGCTGCTCCGTGCGTCGCCGCCTCTCGAGCGCTGAGTGCTTCGTCTGCGCGTGTCTCCTGGCCATCAGGAAGTCGTCAATCTTGTATCCCAAATCCTGGAGAGGGACAGTGAAGCTGGTGAATCAAAATATCCTTGTATGCACGCGATGGATCGGCACATGAGGTTGATATTGGGTATGTGTGGACGGAAACCGTCATACCATGATGATGACCGGTTGGTTCGCGCGGTTGGCCTTGTCTCTGTAGGCAGAAATAGAAAACATAGAACCTCAATGAAAGGACCGACACAAAAATCCACACGTATCCTCCGAGTACTTCTGCACAGGCGTTACCGTGAGCTCTCCAACGCCTCTTTTTGGGGCCAATTCCCTTGTGTTTCTTGATTGACAGTCTCAATATCAACAATGCTGTCCTGTAGGAGAAATATTTGGAGGTAATGTGAGAGTTTATAACCACCAGAGAAAAAAAATGGAGCAAACGTTTGTATGTCTAGAATTAGTAGTGTCCTAATCCGATATCAGCAAAAAAACGAGTATCGGATTGTATCGGCCTGCATCTAAAATCTCCGATATAAGGTATTTGAGGTTATTTTTCTTCTAATTGATAAATTTTTTTATTTACATTTTTTGTAGAATATTCTTCTGTTTAAGGTTCAAGTGTATGTAAGCCATTGGCTTATAATAAATGGGTCAGTTTTTCTCATAGCTACTGTTGCTGACTATTGTTCTCTGTTTGAGTAATATCACTCGATCAAGCCTCTTCTCATATTCCATACTACAAAATAAGTCATAAAAGTATGAATGAGTCATGCTGATGTCATATCGGATCAATATCGGTATGTGTCAGGAGCAAAATTGTTGCATGAACTGAACTCACGTCGCTGTCAGAGTAGTCAGAGAAGTCGGAGCCTTCATCCTCTGACAAAGAATCCTGGTGTGACGCGGTTGTCTTTGCGTCAGCGCTTTCCTCTGACGGCTTCGTCTCATTCTCTACCGACCATCGACTACCTCTCGTGCCCTTCGCCGTGCCAGTGGCGCTCACATTTCCTGGCCGCGTTCGCGAAGCTCCATCAGCGTCGGGCCGCGGCAGGTGGATGAGGGTGAAGCCCCCGGGGAGGGAGACTCCCGGGAGGTTCTGGCCTCTCTTGCCCTTGCTGTCGGGGGGGCAGATCCTGAATGAGTAGGTCCCGCTGTCTCCCAAGAAGCTCGGGCTTTTCAGGGACGGCGACACGGAGAAAGAGACGGACGAGGGCACCGAGCTGCTGCAGAAGAGGCTGTCCCAGCTGCTCCGGCTCGGTGCGAAGGTCGGGGCGGGACTGGTCGACTCCGGGCTTTGTGGGTGTGACGGGAGGCTGATGAATCCTTTATTGAGAGAGGCGGGGTCCGACAGGCCGACTGTGGAGACAGAATGAGACCCTCAGTATTTCAACATTAAGGGTTTAATTTTAACATACCAAACTATTTTTTATCATTTTTTATCATTTTTTTTTTTTCAGATTGAGAATGTGGGACAGGCTCACTCAAACTAGTCAAGCCAAAATCAAAACACTGCATTTATGACAAACAAATAGTCGACTTTCAATAACTGAAAGGTACCCAAATTGTTTTACAACAAGGCCATAAAACAATGCTTAAAAACACATAGAAGCAAGGCATGAAACAATACATAAAAATTGAATACACCTCAAGACAGGACTGTATAATAACAAGCCAAAAGTAGTATTTTAGATCAACAGTGTAAATAACTATTGAAAAGTATACACCTATTTTGCCATTTTGTGTTTTTTTTTTCTTTTATCTGTACTGGGAAGTCTTGGTGTAAAATGTGTAAAGTATACTGAAATATACCCTCAGAAATGTCAAATGTTTCAGATACTTCCAGCTGATATTAGATGCCGACACAAATTTCTTCCTTCTTTGAATGTAAAAAATGTCTTTTTTTCTCTGAGCTGATGCTAAGCTACACCTAATATACACCTTGCATCATCATGTGTAGTAAGTTCATGACATCATCTTTATCTTTCAGCTGCATCGGCAGAATTTGGCTCACATTGCCGATATACTATCAGCCTTGAGGTGTCACGGTGCACTCAAGGGTTTTTTTGCTCTGGTTTTTGTCTTCATTAAACTAAACTTAGGAAGCCTGCCAAACCTCATCGCTTTGACGAGGGAAACTGGGTTTAAAAGCAGAACATGTGGGCTGCTGGAGTGTTTTTTTCCTCCCCCTCGGATGCTTTTAAAAGCCCGTCAGTAAGTGCAGGTGCTCCGTCTGTGATGTTGTGCTCTGTACTCGTCGCTCCTATGGGAAGCAATCAGCGCAGAAAATATGCGCCGGCCGCGTTCCGGGAGCAGAGGAAGCAGACCTACCTGGTGGCTGCGTTGACATCTTCAGATCAGTGGCTTTCTTAGAGGGGATGATTGCAGGAGCTGCTGCGCCGGCGGTCTTTATGTGCGGACCGCCAGCCGAGGCGGCGCGATGCGGAGACTCCGGCCTCTGGGGGGTTTTGCGAGCAACACAGCTGGGGGCGGAGAGTCTCCCCGTGACATAAGCTGCAAGGCGGTTGGCTGGGTGCAGCGATCCCATTCTTCCCAGCAGCAGCCTGGCGTGGTTGTAGCTTTTCCGATTTACCTGAGTTCAAGGAAACTTCTTGTTATTTTGGTTTCATTTTAGTATTTCCACTGTGAAATAAAAAGATACTGTTCATAAGCTCACGTGCTCAGCTATTCTTTGTTCACATTTTTGCTACATTATAACCTATAGGAACTTGCTTTGGCATTATTAAAGTGCATATCTCTTTTCCCAAATGAGTAATGAGTAATCGTCATATCAATATTGATCCAAAATAAAAACCGGGTGTGTTATTTTTGGGCGATAATCGTGCAGCCCTTCCACAACCGTTACCTGTATAAGACCACTTGCTTGGCAGCCAACAGGTTTCCTCTTAGCGGTCAATCGGCCAGCAGGGAGCACTCTGCTCAGGAAGGGTAAGACCCCGTACTGCATCCGCTCCTCCTCCTCCTCTTCATCCATGTCCTCACGAAAGCTTCCATAGTCACTAGCTTCCTCTTCACTGTCGTCACCATCCTCGCTGGCCAGTGGTTTTTTACAAATGTGCACCTAGAAATTGCAATTAAAGAGAAATGCGTCAATGACTGTGTCAGCGAATCCTTGGAATGCGGATTTCTTGAGCTGCCGACACCGACCCTGAAGGTGACGGAGGAGCCGGTGGCCTTCTTCATGGCGATCCTCGTGATGGGGTGGATGAGGTAGGGTCCCACGCAGAACTTCTCAGACAACCTGTTCTGGTTCAAGCGCTGGCATAAATCCCAGATGACCATTTTACTGTCCGCTTCCCACTGACACGCCGACTGGATCTCGATTTGCCTTTTTGTGTGGGTGTCATTTCCTGTTTGGAGACACGAGGCGTCACTCGTTGAGCAAGTAAAAGGTGTATCCCGCTGCATACATACTTTTGTGACTTATTTTGTAGTATGGAATGTTAGAAAAGGCTTGATCGAGTGATATTACTCAAACAGAGAACAATAGTCAGCAACAGTAGCTATGAGAAAAACTGACCCATTGATTATTAACCAATGGCTTACATGCATTTTAACCTTTAATAAGAATATTCTACAATTGAGTAAAATAAATGGAAAAATAAATTAGAAGACTCAATAAATCTAATAAAAACAAAATGGACTGCTTGTATCGGAATGCTTATATTGGAGATTTTAAATGCAGGCCGATATAATCCGATTTACCTTTTTGATGCTGATATCGGACCGATATCTGATATCAATATCGAATGGGGACAACCCTAGCAAGTAAGCAAAACTCCAACAAAGGGGATTTCAATATCAAACTCACCTCCGTCACCGCTCTGAAGAACAACTCTGTACTTTCTCGGCTGGCTCTCCGTCGCCGCTGACTTCTCGGGAGCGCTCGGCGTGGACATCTCGGTGTCGCTGGCCTCCTCTGGGGTTTCTGGAGGAGGCCGGCCGTTATACCCTCTCACACGAGCACACGTCATCATGCTCTCAAAATATTTATACACCGGATCCTTGTCTTCCTCCCGGATCTGCAACAAGTTCAGGTTACATCACATCAGACACTGAATTTTCTACACTTGATTAACTTTAATGCCATGTTTCATACACTTAAATGATAAAACACCTTTGGAAAAACATTATAATCCAGATAAAGACTTTTTGTTTTTGGCTCTTACAGGTTGGTTGATATGAGGTGCACTGCGGCGTTTTGGGGGCTTGGCCGGCACTTGGACGATCTTGGAAGGTTTAGGAACCGCGAGCGGCTCTGGATCCACATCAGCCATGTTGGGATTCCACAGTTTTTTTGACCTGGAGCGTAGATGAGGCCGGACGTTCTGCACCAAGCCAGTGTTTGCTGGGGAGGGGAAGCAAAAACAAGGAAGTCAAGCAGAGCAATTCTTGCTATGGGCAAAGAGGCCCCGAAGCTGCATTTTCAGCCTCATCGGAGGAGAATCAAAATGTCCTGTCGCGTAAAGTGTATCCGTAGCGATCTTCTTATACGTAAAAATAAATGTAGGACATAAACAAAATGAACTGCAATGATAAGTTGTGGTTGGTGTTTTTGTGGTATTATCAGGTAATATCGTGGCGTAGCGGGCCGCCGACAGGTATGATGGGAGTGACTGACAGCCACTCATCGTTTCCGTTAACAAACACAGTAAGGGCATCAAAAAGAAGCTATTTCAGTGTTGAATATAAAAAGAGATTCATTTTAATTTTCTGTATTACTGCAGCATCACTACTCAGCTCATCACTACTCAACTATAAAATAGGAATATGCGCTCATGATCCTTGTCAAGGTATCTGGGTTACCAGAATAGGTGCTTATCAGGGAGTCAACTGATCCACTCACAGGCAGCAGGTTGGATGTGCTGGTTCTGCTGCTCGGTGCTCTTGGTCCTCAAGCAGGCGGAGTCAAACATGCACTCGGGATGGCAGCAGTGGTGACGCTCTTGGCTGGGGAAGTGGATGCTGAAACACACACACCCCAGTCTGCAGAACATCTGGGCACACGCAGGTCTGGCAGGCTCCGACTTTGGATCAATGTTTCTCTTTGGGACCTCCTTAGACTGCATCTGATAAAAAATGAAAACAAGAGACATCATGAGGATTTATATCCACATTTACCACGGCGAGCGTCATTCACACACACACGTCGACACATTCGGCGTGTGTCTGCTCCGTACCTCTTTTGTCAGGACCGAGGTCAGAGCGGCCGACAGCCTTTCTGCACTCAGCTGCGTTCTGTGGAGACCCTGCTGCAGTGCTTTGCTCTCCATAATCATCAGCTTGGGTTGGAACTTGGTGAGGCCGTGATTTCTGACGTAAAGGCCTTGCCCGAAGCTCGATACGGGTTTCTTGCCCCACGTCGAGCTGTGACGAGACGAGACGGGGAGGAAGAACAGGTTATGCTTCAGTTCAATGTGACTTGAGTATGTATGAGTGTCGGTTAGAGCTCTGGAAGGTGTAACACACACGGGTTTCGCAGTGTTAGACTCCCAAAGGTAAAGGCTTATGGTTTGACATCTTGCATCTTTTTTTATCCGAATGAGGGGTAAAAAAATTTGTTGTGATGTTCATTGCAAGTTTCAATTAAATATTTGTATTTACATCTAGGCAAGATTCACAAACAAAATATGCAACTCAAAAACTTTTCTAGTCCTATTCCATCTACTTTTTATATTTGGTAGCAAAACAGTTCATCCTAAAACCGACTTCAATGCATATTTTCCTTCAATGTTTTTTTTCTTAGTGTTCAAGGTAAATTGAGTGTAGATTCATGTAACGACGATCACAACTTCTTGATAAGTATTTTCACACTAGCTGACAAAATCTTGAGTAAAATGCGTTTCTTTGTTGTTGCTGTTGCTAAATGTTGCATAGCGAAGCTCACTGGAGGAGTGTGTACTTCCACCAATTCAAGACCTAAAAAAAGAATCCGCCCCCAAAATTTGAATGGTTCTTTCTCGGTTGGCAGCAGTCCCTTCCACGAGGAGAGGCAAAACCCAGTCCGGGTGCGTTTGTGTGATCCTGCCAAAATAAAACGACGGTGGGAAGAGGAAGCTCCCTGACAGCGGTGAATATACGAGCTTTTTAGGAACTCACCGGAAAAGAACTAATAGAGAGTACAAGGGGGGGGGGGGATTAA
>CAESWR010001212.1:250743-281623 GCA_903171835.1 Mullus surmuletus
GGGGGGGGTCATGGTGGGACACTGTGACGTTGGTTTCATTTTCAGGTAAGTGATGGTTCTCCACCACCACCTTCTCCCACCTTCTCCCAATGACTAACTAACACTCGACCTTTAACCTGCTCATAAAGCGGTCCCCAACACGGGGCGTGGAGGCGCCTAGGGAGGTCCTGGGGGGCGACACGGGCCCCCAAATGTAATCTCATTCTTTTTTTAATCACATTTGTATTCATATAGATGAGACAATGTGTTTCTTATACAAGTTGAGAGAAGTTTCGGTGAACTCTAGTGTTCTAGTTCAAAGGTTACAGCAAATGTGTTGTTTCAGACCCCGGAAGTAGCTCTCAGTGTCATAAAGGTCGGTGACCCCTTCTCTGCATCATCGTTTCCTCATCCAAACCTTTATTGGATGAAGAACGTGGCCACAAATCTCACCTTCATCATTTTCTCATAATCGTGTTCTGTTTATGTGAGCACTGTGGTGATTGTCTCAGATATCTGAGAGTCAGATCAGTGATTCTTTAATGCTTGTTTAGCAAATATGAACAAACGCTCCATGTCTTTCGCCCCTTTCTCTGCCCTCTCTCTCTTCCTTGTTGACCGCCCGTGTGGTTCTCTGCCCCCCAGACCGCGGCGGTGGTCTCGTGACTGTCAGAGAGTGAAGCTGCCGTCACGATGGCGCACTTTGATACCGAGTATCAGCGCCTGGAGACGTCCTACAGCGACTCCCCGCCCGGAGAGGAGAACCTGCTGATGCACGTGCCGGAAGGAACCAAATGTAGGAAACATCCACACAAAACACGGCCAGAAATGCTCACGTGTGTTTTCCAGGGTGCGACCGCGCTGACCCTGTCATGTCTCTGCAGCTCCGTGGCACCACATCGAAAACCTGGACCTGTTCTTCCAGAGAATATCCTTTAAAGTCATGTGATCCTTGTGTGCTTGGCGGGGTTTCTTTGGCCCACTGGATCCTCAATGTCCGCTTCGCAAATGCTCAAGTGTGACGTCTGCTGCGTTTTCCAACGTTCCTTAACACCCTGCACGTTTATAATCTGCACCAGAAGAACGGCTTCACCTGCATGCTGCTGGGAGAGATCTTTGAGCTGGTGTACGTTCCCTCCTCACAGAATCTGCACATGTGTGATGTTTTTCACTGGCTATGTTTACATGCAGTCAGAGAGACTTTTCTAGACCGAATTAGCAATAACCCGGCTTCGCGCAGCCATGAAAACACCAATAACCAGATTGTTTTTTAAAACCCCTCCTCTTCCCCCTGGTTCCTCCTCCTCTGAGGTGAATATGTGATGATGTCTCCTCCTATCAGGATCTCCTCATCAAAAGGAAGATGAATTAGTGTTGTGTTCATGTTCTATCAGCAAGGAATCTTGGTCTTTGGAGTCCAGGAACTCCTTGTAAACATGGCCAAAGGCGAAAGCAACACCACGCCGAATATGGACCTTAACCTGAATAGGGACTGCATGTAAACGCAGTCAGTGAGTCTGGCCCCTGTGGCTTTGATGTGAGGATAATAGATGTGATGTTTTGTTGTCTCCTGGCCACGCCCCCTCCTCTCCGCTCCATGCAGTCAGCTGCTCTTTGTGGTCGGCTTCACCGTGTTCCTCGCCAACTGCGTGGACTACGACATCCTCTTTGCCAACAAGTTTGTAAATCACACGGACTCGTCTAAGGTCACCCTGCCCGACGCCTTCCTCCCGGTGGACGTCTGCAGCGCCCGGTGAGCAGGACGCCGCGGCGGTGCACTGTGTCATCAAGGCTGCCATCACATTGAACAAACGCTTAATGTGTTTGTTTAATGTCCCGCAGCATCCGGGACAACGTGTGTGTGATCTTTGTGCTGATCATCTCGGGGGTGTTTTGGCTGCATCGCCTGGTGAAATTCATCTACAACGTCTGCTGCTACTGGGAGATCCGATCCTTCTACATCAACGCCCTGAAGATGACGATGGTGAGTGCAAAGTCATGTGACGACACCAGCTGTGGTTGACCTCATTAGATGGACATTTTTTTTTTTTTTTAAAAAGTAAAAAAATGTAGGATCTTTTATAACCCTTCAGAGTTCCTGGGGACATTTTTTTACTATTTCGAGGGTCAAAATCTGATATTTGATATCAGATACTGATACTTTTTGTCCCCAGGAACTAATAAGAGAGTTTGATATAAAAATCTGTCACTGCAGAAAAAATCAGAATGACTCAAATTCAATGTTGCTGCTAATCATTGACCATCTGAGGCTCTAATGATAATAATCATTAGATACTCCTTGAATTGCATTGGATGGAAATTATTTGACTTTTTGTATGTTTTCGGATGAAAATACTGTGGACGTACGTAAACAAACTGGCATTGAGAGGGTTTAAATCCCCCCAAATTCTTCATATTTGTTATCAAATATTAATCATTTCATTTCAGGCTGAAGTTGATTAGAAAGATGGACTCATTTAAAGTGAAAAAAATACAAATATATCTTATTTTTACAGCAGTAAAAATAGGGAGGGGACGTTTTTCATTCTGAGGGACAATTGAGTACGTTTTTTTTAAGGAACTCTATGAACGTTTGTTTTCAGTCGGAGCTCCCTTATGCAACATGGCAGGAGGTTCAAGCGAGGATCGTGGAGATCCAGAAGGAGCACCAGATCTGCATTCATAAAAAAGAGCTGACGGAGCTGGACATCTACCACCGCATCCTCCGCTTCAAAAACTACATGGTACGTGAGAACGTTCACCGCGGTGAAGAACTATTTCTACGCGTCACATTTAGTCGACAGAGTGAGACCTCCTCCCTCATCCCATGGTTTGCTCTTGCAGGTTGCCATGGTGAACAAATCTCTCCTTCCTGTTCGCTTTCGACTTCCTGTACTTGGAGACGTGGTCTTCTACACTCGGGGCCTCAAGTACAACTTTGAGCTCATCTTTTTCTGGGGTCCAGGTGTGTGTGTGTGTGTGTGCGTGTGTGTGTGTGTGTGTGTGTGTGTGTTAGTCCTCACTGCCTATGTGTGTGCTTTGCTTTGTTGTGACGCACAGTTGAATGAATCGATTCACAGACTTGATTGAAGTTTGTTTGTCATGGCTTCTTCTTCTTCTTCTTCTTCTTTTCTTCTGATCTGCCCTCACAGGCTCGCTGTTTGAGAACGAGTGGAGTTTGAAATCAGAGTACAAGCGAGGAGGGAACCGGCTGGAACTGGCCGACAGACTCGCCTCCCGAATCCTGTGGATCGGTGTCGCCAACCTGCTACTGTGTCCCGTCATTCTGGTGTGGCAGATTCTCTACGCCTTCTTCAGCTACACCGAGGTCAGTGGTTTAAAACAAAGAACAGAAATCCTTTGTCCTGCGCGGTGGGAGACACGCTGTTCTGTGTGATTGTGCCCAGGTGATCAAGCGGGAGCCCGGTTCTCTGGGAGCGAGATGCTGGTCCCTGTACGGCCGATGCTACCTGCGCCACTTCAACGAACTGGACCACGAGCTCATGTCGCGCCTCAGCAAAGGCTACAAGGTCACGACATGAACCTCTGCTATAAACTACCACTACTACTACTTTGTTCATCCACGGTACAGCAGATACAGACAGCACAGTCGCTCCAAAGACAACATTCTATGCATAACTACAGTGACTCAACAAGCTTAGGCAGAAGCAAAGAATGCTTATGTATGGGGAGTGGACCTCTGAGAAGTTTAGCTCCACCCTTTCACTCCATTGTGACGGCTGCTTGTTGTTCAAGCAGGTTCAAGTGTCAGTCAAGTACACACGCTCTGCATTTCCATGCTTTCTGTCCAGCCTGGCCTAGCCTAGCCTAACTGAGCCTAGCCTAGCCTAGCCTAGCCTAGCCTAGCGCCCTATGCTGCAACATCTGGTACTGGCCGGTTCTCTGTGTCCCATCCAGCGTCTGTCCCCTCACTTTGTTCTCTCCTCTGCTCTTGTTCCCATTTCATTCCAGCCCGCGTCCAAGTACATGAACTGTTTCCTCTCGCCGCTGCTCACCGTGGTGGCTAAAAATGTGGCTTTCTTCGCCGGCTCCCTTCTGGCCGTCCTCATCGCCTTAACCATCTACGACGAGGACGTGCTGGCGGTGGAACACGTCCTGTCCTCAATCACTCTGCTCGGGGTTTGCATCACAGTCTGCAGGTGAAAATGTTTGATGTGTGTGTACGGTTTCTGAGACAGCTGGTTCACATCCATCATCCTTTTTGCTCCAATTTGGGAATATTGTTTCAGTGCACTCTGTCTCTGTCTCCCTGTAGGTCCTTTATTCCCGATAAGCACCTGGTGTTTTGTCCGGAGCAGCTGTTGCGAGTCATCCTGGCTCACATCCACTACATGCCGGATCACTGGCAGGGCAACGCACATCGCTACGAGACCCGCGACCAGTTCTCCCAGCTCTTCCAGTACAAAGCTGTGAGTGCAGACACAGATTGCGAGTAGAGATGGTGGTTTTGTAGGCGTCCTTTTCTGACCTGTGCAGATTTAAAGCCACCTTTACATGCCACCTTGTTCATTCATCTGCTGTGTGTGTTTTTCAGAGTGTGCGCGACGTTTTTGGGTTGTAAAATGAAAGGACTTTCTCTGGTTTTAGGTGTTTATTCTGGAGGAGCTGCTCAGTCCAGTGGTGACCCCCATCATCCTCATCTTCTGTCTCAGGAGGAAGTCTTTGGAAATCATCGACTTCTTCAGAAATTTCACAGTAGAAGTGGTGGGAGTGGGAGACACCTGCTCATTCGCCCAGATGGACATCAGGCAGCATGGACACCCCGCGGTGCGGAGCTCACACACCCAACACACACAACACACACACCTTGTGTTTTTTTGACCATTTCGAGGGTCAAAATCCTGAAAAAATATTTGACATGTGTCTTTCAGATTGAAGCTGATTAATAAGATAAGACTCATTTAAAGTTGGAAAAAATATGAATATATGATATTTTCACAGCAGTCTTTTGGAAGGAGACGCTTTTTGTCCCCAGGAACTAATAAGAGAGTTTGCTATAAAAATCTGTCATTGCAGAAAAAATCAGAATGCCTCAAATTCAATGTTGCTGCTAATCATTGACCATCTGAGGCTCTGATAATAATAATAATCATTCAATCCTTCCTGAATTGCATTTTATGGAAATTATTTGAGGTTTTCTGTCTTTTGAGTTACGTAAACAAACTGCTATTTAGAGGGTTAAAATCCCCCTGAATAATTCATATTTGATATATATATATATTTCAGGCTGAAGATCGAAAAAAGATCGACTCAATTGGAAAAAAACATGTTTTACAGCAGTTTTTAGGGAGGGGACATTTTTCGTTCTGTGGGACAATTGAGAACGTTTTTTTTTTAAGGAACTCTTAAGGGTTAAACATGTACGTCAGACAGTGTGAGACGAAAGAACGTTCTAATCAACTCTTGACTGGCTTCCTCTGCTTCCTCTGCAGTGGATGTCGGGCGGGAAGACGGAGGCCTCCATCTACCAGCAGGCGGAGGACGGTAAGACGGAGCTGTCTCTGATGCACTTTGCCATCACCAACCCCCAGTGGCAGCCGCCCCGGGAGACCACTCACTTCATCAGCCAGCTGAAGGAGAGGGTCCACAGAGAGGCCACGGGGGCTCCCTCCGACGCCCACCCGCTCTCCCTCTCTGAGTCTGAGGTAGGCTGGAGACGCCGCGTCCATGGATGAGGACCCAGTCCTGGTTTCGTCTTCACAAGCTGTCTTTGTCTCTGTCTCTGTCCGCTGCAGCCCAGGAGCCTGGTTGCTAACCTGCTGGCCGGTCCGTCCACACTGGCCTCCGTTCATTTCGCCCGCGACGGTTCTTTGACCAATCACGGAGTGGCTGGCGTTAGCGATGGCGCGTCGGCCTTGCGCTCACTCTCCCCAATCAGCAGCAGTCTCCACCTGCGAGGTAGCCTGAGTGCGGCTCAGCGGGGCACATGTCACACTTCGGCCATGAGCAAGGCCATGGCGGGCTCCGGGTACGGACACCAAATGCTTCTGACACAAAAAAAATAATCATCCACCTTAAGTCCCTTTTCTTGACGTCTTCCTGTCCACACACGCCATCTTCATTCTCTCCCCATTTTGGCCCCTTGTCTGTCAGGACGGACGCCCGGACCGTGAGCTCGGGCAGCAGCGCGTGGGAGGGTCAGCTGACCAGTCTGGTCCTATCAGAGTACGCCTCCACTGAGATGAGCATCCACGCACTTTACATGCATGAGGTCAGTGTCCGCGCACACGTGGGACCTCGAGGATGACCTTTGACCTCAGTGATCCTTTGTGCACCTGCTGTTAACCCTTAAGAGTTCCTTAAAAAGGACTTTTTTAATCAATGCTGTAAAAATAACATATATTAGTACTTTTTTAATCCGCTTCAGCCTGAAAGATACATTATCAAATATCACATTTTTTGGGGGGGATTTTGACCCTCAAAAATCAGGGACAAAAAACGTCCCCAGGAACTCTTATGGGTTAAGATTGATTTTTTATTTTAGTTTTTTTGTTGATGGGGTTGTATTTAGATAGAGTTTGACCACATGAAAGTTTAAGTGTAGGTTTTCACGTGCTGAGGATAGATTGTGAGGCGATATTTCGGACCCCTTTTGAAGGTGGTCGGGGGAAAAAAACTCACATTTCTGGTACAACCGAGGATACAAATGTGCAGAGGCAGCGGAGCCGCCCAGTTTGTACCTGTTGAAGACGACTCTGACATGAGAGATTTTGACGATGTGTGAGTTTGCAGACGTCCTCCCATCTTAAGCCCATCCTCTGTCCCCCTGTTTTGCGTTGAAGCTCCACAAGCAGCAGTCCCGCGGCGAGCTCTCGCGCCACACGTGGCACCGGCAGGAGAGCGATGAGAGCAGCGACAGCATCCCGGACGAAGTGAGGAGTGAGCCAAACCTGCGCGGCAGAAACTTCCCGCACTCGCACACCTTCCCCACCACCGTGCCCAGTCCCAGCACCGTCCCCGCCGCCGCCGCCAGCACCAGCAGTGCCGCCTCGCGCCAGGAGGGGGCAGCACCACACGGCAGCAGCCAGCGCAGGCACAGCGGTGGCATCATAGGTAGAGCTTTGGGAAGGAACACAGGGCGGCATTTTCATTGGGGGTGTCCTCATCTGATGTTGATATCGGATATCTGGCCGATATCGGCAAAAAAAAAAGAAGAATACAAGAAATAGGAATAGGAAAAAACAAGAATAGCATCATATCACCCTGCACCTAAAATCTCTGACATACGGTTGCATCCTCGTAAATTAGAATATCATAGTAAAGCACACCGAATGAAACATTTCTTGTCTTAATTTATTTCATTTCTTCTAATTATAATGATTATGGCCTGCGTTTATTGAAGACCTCAAATTAAGTGTCTCTAAAAATGTGAGATGCACCTGTCCACTCCAGCTCCTCTAGTTGTTATTTTGCACTTTAAAAAATAGATTTTTTTGGTTTTATTGGAATCATTGAGGTTGTTTTTCAGGGTCTTCTAATGTATCTTTTATTTATTTCATTCAATTGTAGAATATTCTTACGTTTAAGGTTAAAATGTATGTAATATCACTTGATCAAGCCTTTTCTAACATTCCAAACTTCAAAATAAGTCCTAAAAGTATGTATGATTCCTGCTGATATCGGATCAGACTGATATCGGTATCGCCAATACTGAAGGCTGCAATATTGGTATTGTATCGGAGGTGAACAATTGATATAATGACCCCTAATTTTCATATGGAGCGCCAGTTTGCAACGTGTGTGTGAGTGATGCAAATGAGTGGAAACTAGTTGACAGAGTAAATATGCAAATGGGAAGCAGGCGGTTAGGGACTCTAACGATCCGCGATCAGCGAGCGCTCCCAACGTTTCGCTGACTCTTCCCTACTTTTTCCCAGAATCCCTTGGCTCCGGGGTGAAGGTGGCGCGCTCGGCCCGCGTGCCCATGGGCGGCTGGGCGGAGGAGAATCAGGTGGCGCCGCGTCATCACGAGCCCCTTCCGGAGGAGAGCTCGGAGGATGAGATGCCTCCTCACATACACAAGGTGAACGCCGACGTGGCGCCAGCGAGTGTTTCTCCGTCTGCGGTGCAAAAAGTTGGATCTTGTGTTTGATCTCTTTCACTGCTTTTTTTCCTTTTTCTAGGTTACATAACCAAGCCGTATACAAGTGTGGGCAACTTACAGAGACAAACACACATCAACATCCGTGACCAGGACCAACCATCTGATCTGACACAGATGAGGATTGATATATCTGTGTGTGTGTGTGTGTGTGTGTGTGTGTGTGTGTGGTTGTGTGTGTCCGTTACTGGTCTTTCCAAATCAGCTGGATCATATGTTGTGTTGCCTGGTCATCAAGTCTTTATTTTGGCCGGCTCTTCTAAACAGGCAGACTCTGAATCTGTGGATTAGAAGGGGACGTCCAGGATCAACTTATCTCCAACAGCCACCGATGACATCAGTCACAACCTATCAGACGTCAAAGGGTAACGTCAGTCAAGTGCACCTGTTGCCGGGCAGATGATTTCCACATAATTAGATTATTTTGCTGCATCCGTTCATTCTTAGTGGTTCTGTCACTCGTTTGCCATTAAGAGTTCCTGATGACGTTTTTTGACCATTTCGAGGGTCAAAATCCTGGGAAAATATGTGATATTTGATCTGTATCTTTCAGGCTGAAGCTGATTAACAAGACTGACTCGTTTAAAGTTGGAACAAATATGAATATAAGATATTTTTATAGCAGGTTTTTGGAAAGAGACTTTTTATCCCCAAGAACTAATAAGAGAGTTTGCTATAAAAATCTGTCACTGCAGAAAAAATCAGAATGCCTCAAATTCAATGTTGCTGCTAATCATTGACCATCTGAGGCTCTAATAATAATGATAATCATTAAATCCTCCTTGAATTGCATTGGATGGAAATTATTTTCCGATTTTTGTATTGTTTTCGATTAAAATTCTGCAGTTACGTAAACAAACTGGCATTTAGAGGGTTGAAATCCCTCCAAATAATTAATATTTGATATATGAGATATTCAGACAAGTGGATTAAAAAGAGAGACTGATTTTAAAGTGGAAAAAACACTAATATATGTTGTTTTTACTGCAGTTTTTAGGGAGGGGACGTTTTGTTTTTCGTTCTGAGGGACGAATGAGGAAGTCATTTTAAGGAACTCTTAAGGGTTAAGAATCAAAACCGCCACAATCCAGACTGTGCATCTCAAATCACAAAGTCTTCATACGGATGCAGGTAACATTGAATTTCATTAGGGTTTATCCTTTTTTAGCTTTATTTTTACCAAACAGCTGGACTCCGTCTCCTACCCAGTGATCACATATGAAAGTGCGACGGTACAAAATGTGTCGGAAAGTTCCTTTGCCATATTTTAATTTTGTCTCTGTTCAACTAAGTGCACAGACTGAATCTTACTGAAACTTCCGCACAATGTTTCCTTCGGCACTGATAAAAACGCTTGTTTAAGAGATAATCGTAGAGTCGGCAGGTGCTGTGCATGTCGGTGTGCGTCGTGTAAATCGGCATCGTCAGGTTATCGCACAGCAACCGTGACAGATTCAGTCATTTAATCCGTTTTTTTGGTCATTTCTTCTGCTCAGCGGGAAACACTAGCCTGTTTAAAGCACGCTCTATATGACTTCTGTACCATAGAGGAAAAAAAATGCATGACCATCCGCAACTTGGTCAGTAGATGGTTTCACGGCCACCGCAATCATTGCCACAGCATGACCCGTTCCTGCTGTCATGGATACACAAAAGAAAGCAGTTACGCACTTTAAGGGTTATCATGTAACAGATTATTTGTATGTTTGTCCAGAGATGTATTTATAATGATTTTATTTATCAAAGGGATGTGCCATGTCGGTTGTAAACTTGTGCATTAGGTTTGCTGCTGAATTACTGGACGGGGTGAAGAAGCACAAGCGCTGACAAATGTGGACCGCTATCGCGGTCGAGACGGCAGTGCCTGAGTGTGGTGATGGAGGCGCAGAAGTGAATCCTGTTCCTTTTCTGTTTTATAGAGCCTGTAAAAAAAATAAATAAAAAGCATTTTGTACAGATGTAAATTCATCCATTAAAATTAAGCCAATTATTTTCTGTATTGTTACGCAGCAACATTGATCCCATCTACCAATGACAAGCAAATTAAGTGAATACTCACGAACACGCTCATCGTGGGGTGGCTGACCTATTTTGATACAATAGTTGACACGCAAAACAAAGATTGTGATTTTATTTTATTTCTTTTTACATGTTACTGATAAACTGTGGAAGAGTTTGTTTGGGAAATAAAGCGGAATTTGGAGCCTTTTTGGTGGACGGTCCTTCCTCGGTGCGGCCTCGAACCCGTTCTTTCCCCGGCGGGCTTCGCTCTCCGAGGTGCGCTCGCTTTGTGCACCGGCTCGCACGGAGGCGCTCCTCGCCTGTCGTGCGGAGACTGTGTGCTTTAGGTTGTGGTTACATTTACACGGAGCGACGTTAGATCCGCTGCTGCCTGATGCAAGTCGCAAATTAATGCCATGAAATACTTGAATTGAAATGAAATCCTACCAAATTGCGGCTGAAGAGGAGACCCCGCCGTGGAGCAGAGGTCAAATTCACGGTGAGGAAAGTCATCGCCAGAGCCCGGATAGCTCAGTCGGTAGAGCATCAGACTTTTAATCTGAGGGTCCAGGGTTCAAGTCCCTGTTCGGGCGGTAGAGTTTTTTGTTTTGCAGCCACGGATCAATTCTTTGAAACCAATATTTTAGGGATATTTTGATCGCGCCGGCAATGAGACACTCAAATAATCCTAGAAGTTTACTCACAGATGCCTATAACTTCAGTTTATCAAAGCACGCCTCCTCTGTGTGACTTAACACATAGAGGTTTGTTGATCCCACACATGGGAAGTTTGGTTGTTACAGTAGAAAAACATATTCATAACAGACGAGGTAAAAAAGTAGAAGGAATAAACATGTTTCAGTCGTATATATATACAGTTTTTTTACAAGAATACTTAAAAGAAAGGCATTGAATTGTACACAATGTTGGAAATTGTAAGACAAAAGTATAGCAGTATGGATAGAAATGTGTTATATTACAAAATACTGCTCCCTATAAACAAACATTGACATATTGTGTTTTGTAAAAGTCCAGACAGAGCTAACAGACTAGAAGTGTTGTTTGAGAGCAGTTTCCCATGATGCAAATGGAACCCAATTAGGCCCGATTGAAAAGGAAGTTGGCGAAACATTGTTACGATAAATAATAAAGAACCTGCAGTGTTCTGTTCTTAAAAGACAGATAAGCATTTTTCTATAACATTGTTTCCTGACAAAAACCGCACTCACATAATCCATTACTATTCTTATTCTTTACAACTACCACACTGTTCAATCCTGTACGTCCAAACCTCATTCTTGTCAAAAATGTCCTTATCTTGCTTGTTTCCACTTGTAGCTCGACTCTAAACAACACGCTTTATAAAACTTTTTATAAAAACACAAATTTTTAAAAAAACATCCGTCACACAAGGTTTCTTGTGTTCAGCTGCTCGTACTCTCCTTTAAAAGGTATCCTTTGGTTCATCTCAGTCATCCAGGTCCTTGTTTATCCCAAGCAATTCAAGGTGGGCAACTGGACTTTTTAAATTGTATAATAAGTGTTCATTCTATGCTAAATAAAATCATCATAATAACACATATTCTCTCCATAACAGTTGAAAAATTAACACGGTTCACGGTTATCAAAACTCATCCAACTGGATAAATGTCCATTGTGATGTGATCAGCTGTGAAAAACTCTCCAGATTCCCAAATGAAATCGTGTCACAAACGGTAACAGGAAGCGCGGTTTCACTAAAGTTGTTGTTTTTGGAGTCACAGCTGCTTTGTGCTGGAACCTGCTGGAGCCAAACACTGGTTGCCATGAGAGACACATGTTCACCACTGGCTCCTCTGCAGGACCTTCCTGCTTTCCAGGCATGAACATCACAATGACTTCACGTTTCATGGAAAGATTGTAAAAAAAAGTATTTAAACCAAATACAAATGAACCCATAACCGTTTTTCTGACTCCAGTGTTTGAGCGAGTTTTTGAAAAGGCTTTTCTTCTCCGTCGCACCTCGTCCCGCCTGCTGACCCACAAACTTTTCCGTAAAGTCTCTCCTGATTGGCTAGAAGAGCTGTCAATCACGGCTCACGGCAGTCACGGTAAATATGCGGGAACGCAGGGACGAATCCTATTGGCCGCGGCGGTGCAAAGCAGCGCTCCGATTGGTCAGCTCGCGCTATGAAACTCGATAAGGGCGGGGCCGAGCGCGCTTGGCGGCCATATTGAATATTCTCTGTTGACAGTTGTGTCCAAATGAAGCGACGCGATTTACTTTTAGTGCAACTTTGCGTGAAGTGAAACAGCAGCGGTGCCGCGAGTCGTGTCGGGACCCGCGTCCCGGACTCTGTGATGGTTCCGGTTCGACCCGGAAATGGACGAGAATGAAAGGCAGAGGAAGTTGGAGGCGGGCAGGGCGAAGGTTGGTTGCGCGCTAATAACGCATGCTAGCTCTGAGCTAGCTCTGAGCTAACTCCATTGTCAGCGCGTTGCGTTTGTTCCCTGCTCACCACACACACACACACACACACACACACACACACACACACACACCACAAAGTGAGAAGCGGTTTGGTTTTTTGTGCACATTTGACAGTTTAAATGTGGTCGTAGAATCACGTCATATCCGCGCGTCCCCAGCAGATGTTTCCAACAATAAGCGTTGCTGAATGAGCCCGATCAGCTGATGCGTCGCTGCTGCACGCTGTAACGGTCCCTAAGATGCGTCCTGCTCACCATGAGAGGGAGTAACATCCCGCCTCGTCACTGCTGCCTCCACAGAAGGCTGGACTTTGGGCGGTTGGTGACGTTGAACTGCTGCACCTTCAGGCCAGAAGTAACATCTGTTTGAGGTCGACGTGGGTGTGTTGTGGTCTGTGGGACTCACCAGCTGTGACCAGGGCTTGGTGTCATCCCACATGTTTCCATACCACTACCATTACAACCGATTGAGTGCTTAGTTTGATACTTTTTTAGTTTATTCAATATTAATCGTGCCAATGGAAAGCAAACTTCTCCCCATTCAAAGGGTTTTTGCACAAATACTTCTTTGAAAGAGCTGAAGTTACGCTCGTGGTGATTGGCTGCGAATGGAACCGTAGAAACACTTTTTTCTAGATCTGGGTACAAAAACAAAGGATTGCAGGTATCGTTTGACAGGTAGAGTTTGGATACCACGTAGTACTGGGTTGTTTCGGTCGATACCTGAATGGTATGAAGTGCCGATACCATTCCCTTGGTATGAGCCAATGATATCGAGGACTCAAGGAGGCTTTATTGTCATTCCAACAACATACACTTGTACATGATGTGGCGCGAAATTATTTCTACAGTATAAAAACAGTGTTTACATTTAGTGACAATAACTGAACCGCTGATGTTCCTTGTGGCAGAAATCATCCAAGCAGCAGAGTCAGTCGGTAAGTAAGGAAGCTGGTGAGTGGCGGAGCGGGATGACGGGTTCTCAGCCCGAGTCCTCCTTTGTTTTTGTCTTTGATGGGAAATCATGCCTTCTACTCTCCTGCACTCTGTGATTGTGGGTTTTTTCCCAGTAAATAATGACTTTCTGCACACCGATGGTATAAATGGGCATGAAATCAGCTTTGTGATTGTTGGTGTTGGTCTGCACACCTTCCCCCGTGCTGTCGTGCTGATCGCAGGCCATCAGGTGGTGCAGTGAGCCCATGAGGTTTGTGATGATGCGCTTCCATCGCACTTAAACGGTGTTGCCATGGTAACACAGCGCTGTCACTTTCTGCGCTCCATGCATCAGAAAAGCTCTTGATTCTCAGCCTCAATCAAAGCATGATTTTGGACGCATTTATAGATTGTGTATGAATCTGAAGGTGCTCGTCACAGCAGGGCGTCAGAGCCGGCACGGCAGCGAGAGCGCGGCGCTGCTGTCCACTCGCCTGGGCGACGGGAGGAGGCCGCCGCCGTACGCCACACATGGAAGTGGCCTTGGGCTAAACAACGCTCATCTGGCCGATGTGTCTTTCCAAGACATGATTTGTCTCGTTGTGGGCAGAGGCGGCGAACAGGCAGACGGCACAAAGGGGTTTCAGATAACACTGAGTGAGAGAAGAAATGCACCATGGGAGGTGGGAAGAACTGCAGATTTGGTTGATCTGACAGGATAATGTTAAAGGAGCAGGTTGAAAAACGATGAATTCAGTCCTGAAAGTCCCCAGAAAGGGCTTTTACCTTTTCCTGCCCAAGCAGGAGGCGCGTGACTTGGCCACTGCTGCCTGTGAAACGCTCCATGTAGCCTCGCACGTGTCTGTGTGACTCATCACACACGGCGATAAGTAGCTCTCCCAAGGCCATAAGATCTCCAATTGAATTGAGCCGGCACACACTGATGCTGCTGCCACACACAGAGCTCTTGTCTCCTCCTCTCCATGTCTCCACCCTCCTCCCTTAGTCTCGCCACAAACCATCCCCTTGTCCAGAGTTGGTGGATCCTCGGCAGCGTGGACGGGCTGTGGCAGAGAGTTAGAGGGTGAAGAGTTGTGCTGGCCAGTGTTGATCACTGATCGGTGGATGCACATGTGGACAATGATGCCTGATGATGAGGAACAGGTCTGAGTGCCGTCATCGACAGCGGGAGGCGTCAGATGTTGACGGCGTGTTTCATGAGGGTCTCTGTCACAATGTGAACCGCTGTAATCTGATTTAAGCAGCTTAAAGAAGAGGGACAGCGAGAGAGACAGACATGGGAAGAGAAAACGAGGATTGTTGCAAAGAGAAACAGTCTATCTTGCTGGAACTAAAATATCTCTTCACTCGGGATTATATTTTTCAATTTGACCAAGCGTCTCATGCTTTGGTCTTTAATTTTTTTTTTTTTTTTTTTAAACCTTTTACTTTTTAAAACATTTTTTAATTCTCTTTTGATTTCAGCAAAGAACCACAAACCTCCAGTCTGTCTCATCGCCTTGACTTGGAAAAATGCTTAGAGACAGAAAGAGATGGATTTCTTCTTTTTAATGCGGAGCTCTGTTTCTGGACTGCTGAAAGATTGTTTAAAGTGTCTCCCTCAAATATGTATTTCTCACGGGCTTGAAACTGCTGTCTGGAGATTTGCTAATATATAGCCTCATCTCCTCATTTTGAACTTGCATACCATGTCAGGTCCTGGGTGGAGACTATTCTGGGCTGGAGTTTGGGATTTCTTCTTGCTGTGTTGGGCCGTCACTTTGCTGCACAACTCTGACTCATCAAAATATGGGCTTCTGCTGCTATTTTTAAAATCTCAACAATGACGACCATCAGAAACTTCTAACACATGATTTACTAATGATTTATGATAATTAGTTCCTCAAGAAAGCCGACAAAACTGGACTCTGCTCCCCTTTCACCTTTGACCCCGGAGCGCCACGATGCTGATGGTGTGGTGGTGCTCGGTGGTCCTGACGTACGTGTCCATCTACCTCTCCTTGTCCTTCCTGCGCAGCTTGCTAGCTTCCGACAGAAGCGGGCGAAAAGCGACGGTGCGGGGGCGGCGAAAAAGACGCAGAAGAGGAAGAGCAAGGCTGACTCGCCGAATGACTGCGCAGCACAAGAGTCCAACATAGAGCCGGAGCTTTCAGCGGCCGCCGACGCCAAGCAGAACGCCAACAACAAACATGGGGTACATCAGTCTGTGGATTCACTCCCAACACTGTTAGATGATTTGATGAAAAGATCTCAATGCAGTGTGTTTTCTAGGATGCCACAGTTTGCAGCTTCCCAAGGGTCAAGCTATGCGACCTCCTTTTTTTGCTCACATTTATTTGCATGCTTTCAGGTCTCTGCCCCCTGCTTAGTGAACATACATTAGAAAAATGGGTCACTAACCATTATGTTGTCTGCAGGGCATGTTGTCATAGCAACCTGGTCAGGATTAACTCTAGCACTATTTAGTGCCTAGGTCGGAAACTTGCAGATAATTGTGGCAGATGAATTGTGCTATATACACAATTAATTGAATGTAAATGTAAATGTTCTTTACAACAACACTTTCGGTGAACTGAAGTGCTTTGCAATAGTTAGTAAAATAAAAAAAGAACCAATAAAGACTATAAAAGCATTAAAATAGTGTACTGGGTATTAAAAGCCATCCTGAAAAAATGAGTTGTCAGTCTAGATTTGAAGACCACGAAAAATCTGCAGGGAAAGATCGTGCTAATCTTTTAAAAATTCTTTGTTCCTCAGGAAACCAAGAATTCAGAGGTTCAGAAGAAGAAGCAACAACAGAAGGACCGTCCTCCCACGTCGCCTGTCAAAGAGTTGCGGGATGAGGAGCTCTTCACACTTACAGGCAAAGAACAGCTGAAGGTAGGTTGTCAAGTCAAGTTATTTCTTTTGAAAATCAATGCTTTTGTTTGAGGCTTCATCAACGCCTATTTGTTTTTGAACTCGTAGCCTGAAATTAATTATTTGGGGGGATTTTAACCCTCTAAATACTAGTTTGTTTACGTAACTTCACAGTGTTATCGAAAAGCACACAAAAATTCAATAATTTCCATCAAATACAAGTCGAGGAGGATTTTATTGTTATTATTATTATTATTGTTATTATTTGAGCCTCAGATGGTCAATGATTAGCAACAATATTGAATTTGAGGCATTCTTATTTTTTCCACAGTGACAGATTTTTATAGCAAACTCTCTTATTAGTTCCTCGGGACAAAAAGTGTCTCCTTCCAAATGTCAGCTGTAAAAATATCATATATTCTAATTTTTCCAACTTTAAATGAGTCAGTCTTGTTTATCAGCTTCAGCCTGAAAGATACACATCAAATATCAAATATTTTCTCAAGATTTTGACCCTCTGAATGGTCAAAAAACGTCCCCAGGAACTCTTAGGGGTTAAAGTGTCTTTGTTATGAATTTCTGCTGTGTATAGAACCTAAAGGATATGATTTTCATCTTGAACTACTTGGTGTAGAAGTACCTACATGCTCTAGTCTCGAGGCATATCTATGTATATCTCATCTTTTGTCAACCGTTCTTATGACCCTCGCAGCAATTACAGCAGGCGGTGGAAAAGCGCAATGAGATAATTGCTCGGCTCAGTGAGAACCTGCAGGAGGCCTTGGCCAGTAGAGATGAGGTGCAGCTGGAGGCTCAGTCACTGGCTGGACAGATTCAGGCTCTACAGAGACAGCTGCAGCAGGTGAGCCCGACACAAAACGCCTAAATTCATCATAGATCCAAAGATGGCCGGCTTCCTTTGACTTCCCTTTCTGTTTTCTACAGGGTCATTTAAGAGTATTAAAAGTTATTAAATAGATTTAGCAAAGATTAAGGCCTTGAATAGCATTAAAAACCATTCATTTGAAATACACCTGATGGGGGAAAAAAACACAATGTATTTTGATTATATAAACATTTAATAATTTTGATCGGAAATATAGTCCCAACACTGGATGTTTGGAATTCAGCAGAATTGGTTGGATAAGGAACTATTCAGAACCTGGTTAAAGCCTGTCGATGCTAAAATATGGCATTGAATTTGTTATAAGTGGCATTAAAAAGCATTAAACCCTGTTTTGGAGTGTGCGTGCACATTAACTGACATTTACATTCATACAGACCAGCGTCGGGTTTCTACGCATCAAAAACAAGTCAGCCGAAGAAGTCGGTCGTCAGCTTGGCCATGAAGAACACAAGGATTCGCTAACGGAGAAATCCGAGCGTGGAGGTCCTCGGCCCGACGACGACGACGACACCGTGCTGCTCAGGCTGAAGGACCAACTGGAGAAGGAAAAAGAGAGCTGCCAGCGTGTGTGCGCGGAGCTGGAGGAGGAGCGAGGGAATCACCGACATGTACTTTCTTTGCTGGAGGAGGAGAAGCGAGGGAGGGAGGAGGAGAGGCGCGAGAGGGAGGCCCAGCTGCAGGACCTCCACTCGCAGCTGCGCCAACTCCAGAGCCAGTGCCTCGAAATGCAGCGCTGCAAAGAGGAGAAGGAGACGCTGAACGGCGACGTGCAGCAGCTGAGGCGGCGGCTGCAGGAGGAGGAGGAAGCGGCCAGGAGAGCCGGCCAGGAGGTGCGGTGCCTGGAGGAGGAGGTGAAGACGCTGAAAGAGGAGCACAGGGAGGAGGTGGAGCGAGTCAGGCGGCTGCTGGAGGAGAGCGTGAGCGAGCTGAAGCGCAGAGAAGAGGAGGTGATGGGACTGAAGGCCTGCAAGAACCTGCAGAACCACCAAAAAGCTGCCTCCATGTGTGAGGAGAAGGTCGGTGTAGACGCTGTGGGAAGCGAGCAGGCCAGTTTGGATGTATCTGGGGAGCTTCTCATGGAGCGCTACCTGTCCTCAGTGCCCGTCGCACACTCGCCGCCTCCACTGCTTCAGGAGAGCTTTGACGGCTGCAGTCAGCTGGACGTCTCTGCAGACCACAGGTTTGAGTATTTCTGACTCCTCCGTGTCTCTCTGGGCCACACGAGCCCCTGAATTGGGCTTGCAGAGGGGTTTTTCAGGAACGTTTCCTCAAAATGTCCATGGGGATTTAATATTGGGGAATATTGGAAATATTCAAGGTTTTGTTTCCGTGGCGACCAGTCATAAGGAGACAGCAGCCATTGGAAAGAAACCATGAACGTTCTATATTTCAACAAACTGATGAGTGTCATTTATAAACGTATCTTCTTATGACAAATATTGATGCCTATATTCATGACAGAAGATTTATTTATAATGTCATTGAAAAATATTGCATTAGACATGTTTGCATGCATGTCTGCTTATAACAAACCAACGTTATATATTTATACATGAATATGAGCAACTACAAGCAGTTACTATCAATTCCCATTAATTTCTGAAAAGTGAAAGTTGAAAGTTTCCCAACTCTGAAAATTCCTGAAGTTTTGCAACCCAACCCCTAATCTCTCTCTATCCCTCTCTTTACAGTTTTGAGCTCAACAGCGAGGTGTTTGAGGACCAGCCGCTCCTGCTGATATCACACTGCCTCCGTGAAGAACCGGCAGACCTCCACAGCAGCTCTCCTTGCATCCCAAAGTCCGAGGACTCCAACAATCTGTTTCCGTGTTTGTCGGTGAACGCCTCGGTCTGCAGCGAGCTGGAGACGAGTCGCGCCTCAGAGCAGGGCTTCGAGGAGACGGACCTGGAGAAGGAGCTGCTCCATCAGCAGTGCGGGGAGCTCCGAGAGGAACTGGCCCTCAAAGAGAAGGAGCTGGACGTTTTGAGAGAAGAGGTCGTCAATAGTGCCAAAGATTTGGAGGAAGCGAGGAGCAGGTGGAGTTCATATTTGATTTATTTCATTTGATTACAAATAGATTTTTTTACCTTGGTGCTTCAGATGGATATTCACAAGTAAAATATGCCTGTTATATTTGCTTCCCTGCATAACCTCTCCTCTATATATTAGCCCTTAAGAGTTCCTGGGGACGTTTTTTGACCATTTCGAGGGTCAAAATCCTGAAAAGATTTATGATACATTTGTATCTTTCAGGCTAAAGCTGATTAACAAGACTGACTCATTTTAAGTTAGAAAAAGAATGCCTCCAATTCAATGTTGCTGCTAATCATTGACCATCTGAGGCTCTAATAATAATAATCATTAAATCCTCCTGGAATTGCATTTTATGGAAATGATTTGAGTGATTTGAAATATTGTGGAGTTACGTAAACAAACTGGCATTTAGAGGGTTAAAGTCCTCCCAAATAATTCATATTTGATATATATTTATATTAAAAAGATTGACTAAAGTGGAACAAATACTCGCATATCTTATTTTTACAGCAGTTTTTAGAGAGGGGACATTTTTGTTCTTCATTTTTTTCAGGAACTCTTGCGTGTTAAACACAGTCATGCTATACATCAAATCAAATCCACCAAGTGCGATTTTTAACCCATCTTTGTGCGTTCAGGTGGGCCCAAGTAACAGAAGAGCTCCAACAGGCATTCTGGGAGCTTGAGGAGGAAAAGGAGAAGAGGAGATGCGCTGAGGAGGAGATGAACCTGAGAGCTCACGAACAGGACAACCTTAGCAACAAACTCAGTGCCTTGCTGGAGGAAAGGGAAAAGGAGGCTGAAATCTCCCCTGCAGCTTCGCCACCAAGCCCCGCCTTCTCTCCATCAGGGGGCAAACATCAAACGTTAGGGGGGCTCCAGCAGGGGACAGAGGCGGCCTGTCTGTCTCGCCAGAGGCAGCAGGAGCTCTGTGAGGTTTCTCTGCAGGAGGTGAAACTGGACTCGCCTCAACAAAGCCTGCTGCTCTGTGAGGACCTCTGGCTCCACACACAGGTAGACCCTCCCACCCACTGCACACACACACACACACACACACACACACACACACACACACGCTTGTTACATCTGACTGTGACTCAGAGTGCTGTAATGTCCTCATGATGTTTGGAACTACTACTCGGTGGTACTCACATGTGAAGGACCGTCAAGGAGATGTCTCACGTAACAAAGTACAAATGCTTTGCTACCTTGCTTAAGTAGAAATTTGGTGTATCTATACTTGTATACTGTACTTTCTACTCCTTACATTTTGAAATTAGCCTTGTTACTCCTATTTCAAACCGGCTTGTCATTGTTCAAAAAAACACACAAAAATCCCCTAAAACCTTTCCAGATAAATTGCGCCATCCGAATAGAGTGAATATCATTAGAAAGATAAAGTTCTAGTGGAAAGGACTGAGAAGTAAATTACAGACAGAAGCTATAACAAGTAACTACATTATAGTCATGATGGCCGTTAGAAACATGTGTTTTTGGGGAGGTGGGCTCGTGCACTATAGGACCCTGTGGCGCCGCCTACGCTTTGCTCCTTTATGGCATTTTTCCCCCCTTACATTACTTTGACTTTTATACTTAGTTTAGTTTTGAAACCAGTACTTTTACTTCAGGAAAAAGCTTGAGTTGATACTTCAACTTCCACTCAAGTCTTGTATCTGTACTACCCGAGTAGTGAATGTGAATACTTTTGAAACCTATGCAGTCAAGTTCCTCACTCGTCCTTTCCCTCTCCAGGACCACTACGATGATGAAACGTCATCAGCGCCATTCGGTCAAAGGGATACGGAGATGGACGCGGCATCAAAGGAGCTCCAACAAACTCGTGCTCAACTGCAAAGTGTCCAGATGGAGGTGGAGAGGCTGCAGGAGGAGCTGGAGGAGAGGCAGAGCAGTTTGGACACAGCCGAGCGTCTGAGGAGTCAACTGGAATCCGAGCTGCTCTGCCTGAGGCAAAACCTGGAGAACCTGGAGGAGGCCCAGACCCAGGCGGCGCAGGAGAGGCAGGAGCACGTGAGGAGAGAGGAGGAGATGGATGAGCAGATCAGGAAAATGGAGCAGGTGCTGGAGGAGGAGCTGGAGCAGTTTGAGAGCCTCCTGAAAGCCAAGGATGTTGAGGTGCGTCAAAACCACTGCACTCCTGTTTGATACACATTTGGCTTCTCAGTAACCGCAGATTCATCTTTTACAGTTGGCCGAAGAAAAGGAGAAATGGGAGGAAGAGCGACAAGAGAAAGACAAGGAACTGCTTGGCTTGAAGCATCTCCTGGATGGGCAGAAGCGGGAGAGAGAAGAAGAGCTGGAGAGGCAGGCCGGAGCCGTGGACGAGGCCGCAGAGACGCTCCGGGCTTCTCACCAACAACGCATCAAGCAGCTGATGGACAAACATCAACAGGAGGTGGGACGGCGTCCATGTTTGTCTGCCAGTTGCTCAGGTGTCTCCTTCTGGGTTCTAGTGCAAGTTTGGCAACCTCAGAGTGGAGTGAAGTGAACAAATCAAACCCCCCCCAGTTCAGTAAGGTTTACGCTCTCACATTTTTGGGGCTCGTGATTCGCTGAGGTGGGGCCGCCCAAGTACGATACGATACACTTTATTGTTCCGCTCAGGCATAACGCATCATAAAAGATCACCATAATGACAACACTACATACTATTGTCTTTGGCCTCAAGCAGCATTGTTTTGGAGTTTGATGGAGATTGGAATGAATTAAGAGTAGAATAGAATGCCCTTTATTATACAATTGTATAACAATATCGGAGAGCTTCTCCCTTTTCAGCACAAACACAATGTCTTGAAATGTAATTACAAAATAAGTATAAAAATGCCATATGTATAGATATGAATTTAAAATAAGTATAAATACTAAGAATATGAACAGGAAATGTACGAACGTGTATGTACAGAATAAATAGATTATATTGCGCAGGGTGTTCGATAGATAGGTAGATGTTTTACATATTAAACGTTATGATGACTGGGGTTGTTTCGTGTGAGAGTTCAGGGCGATGATGCCTCTCGGAAAGAAGCAAATTCTTAAAACTGTTACGTTTACAGGAGGTCATATTCTGACTGAAGAACCTGAGTGGAGGGAAGTAGAGCGTGTAGACATGTGTTGGACACCATGTCATGGATTGTACTTTATAAATGAAATAGAACTGAATTCATTGAGTATATTAAACTTTATGAGGACTTTAAGTCTTGTAATTTCATGATGTGTCAATGCCCAGATCTCTGAGTTGAAGAACCACCTGGAGACACAGCTGCTGGAGCAGCGGGCATCGATGGAGGAGGAGCAGAAGAAGCACATTGGCCTCATTAAACAGGTAGGTTGATAAAATGATTCGATTAAAAGATGGAAACATCAAAACTTTGAAACCACTTATTTACATTCTTTGCATTTCCTCCCGCAGGTGACTGAGCGGCAGCACGAGAGGGTGGTATCAGAGATGGTCGCCAAACACAGCGATGAGCTGAGTCAGCTGAAGGCGGATGTGACGTTGGAGCTGAGGGAGAGCTTGGAAGCTGCTCACCAGGCTGAGCTGCAGCAGGAGCAGGTCTGACAAACACACCACTCATTTAGTGCAACGCCATTCCATAAGATACTTGCCATCAGTCACAAATGCTGGAAAAACAACATTTTACTGCCTACTCAGTAGCATTTTTGAAGACGCCCTCTCCTGGATCATAAGGAAAACTGCACCCATCTGTTGTGGTTATGAATGCCAAATTGAAAGTGACAACACCTTTCCTGTGTTTGATAAAAGAATTTACAGATATGGACTTGATTAGAAAAAAAAAAAAAGAGACAAATGGGATTATAGTTGCCAGCGTACTTGCGTCTTCAGGAAAGCTATCTGTACGTCTCTGTATCTACACCCGTCCCTAATGAAAGAGAAAGATAGAGATGCGGCGGTAACGATGTAAAATGTGTGTATATGTATCTAACCTTGTTGATTCCTTCCCAAAGGCCCAAAGCAGGCTGGAGCTGGAGGCGCTGCGGCTGAGCCTGACAAACATCCATGCGTCCCAGCTCAGCATGCAGCAGGAGTCCGCTCGCAGCCAGATGCTGGGAGCCGGTCAGGAGAGCGCCCTGGTTCAGGCCCAGCATCAGGCAGAACTGGATCACATCAGGCAGCAGAACCAGGAGCTGCAAGAGGGGCAGCATCGGCAGCATCAGCAGGCCTTTGGTGAGTTTGGAAATTCCCTCTTACATCTGCTCTGATGTCAAGCAGCTCTTTCCATAATTCTCGTCTAAGTCAGTTTGCAGTTTGACTTCTGCTTGACTCATTTACATATATTGTATTCAGCCGTGTTTGCTAAAGTAAAGTCTTTGAATGTTATGCTCTCGTGCCAGGTATCATCATTAGAACTAACTCTATTTCTGGTGGCAGCTCTGTCACCAGAAGGAGAGAGTTACCATTTTGAAAATGCCAATTATGGGATCTAAAAAGAGGTTCCTCAGCCCATGCAGGATCTTACCAGTATTTTCCATTTGTTTGTGTGTTCAGATGAATTGAAGGAGCAGTGGGAGGCTCGAGGTGCCCAGGAGAGAGTTTCCATGGAGGAGAAGCACACCAAAGACATTCAGGTCAAGCCCATCTCAGTTTCTCATACTAACATAGCATGGGATTGTAGTGCATTGTATAACTATTGATGCAGTATGTAATTGATACAGTGTAAAACATTGTGAATAAGGCGTTTCCATGGTGAGTAAACAGGGTTGTTCCTGTCTCCATGGTGATGGTAATCAATGGTGATATGGCGATCAAAGCAGCCACGCACGGAGAAGGTCTGCTACAAACCCTGCTTGGTGTAACTTTGCGCTCCACTTTTTGTGGATCTGTCTATCCCGCTACTTTCTAGCGTCTCCAAATGCCAGGATGTTTGTGTCTTTCATCACACTGATGAAGTGATTGGTTTCCTCCTCACTCCAAAAGTGTGGCATGGTGTTGCTCTTGCCTTTGGCCATGTTTACAAGGAGTTCCTGGACTCCAAAGACCAAGATTCCTTGCTGATAGAACATGATCACAACACTAATTCATCTTCCTTTTGATGGGGAGATCCTGATAGGAGGAGACATCATCACATGTTCACCTCAGAGAAGGAGGAACCAGGGGCAACATTTTGGTTTTTAAAAACCAGAATATGAGCATATTCCGTTTATTCAAACGGGTTATTGCACAGCGCGCACAACCCGATTATTGCTAATATTCTGGTTAGAAAAGCCTTATCGACTGCATGTAAATGTAGCCACTGACTTCATTGGAGTTAATGTTGGCTCCATGTTTCTTTTCTCAGGCTCTGAGGTCAGATATGAAGGAAGCTGAGGCGGCCCACTCTGCTCTGGAGACCGCCCTCTCTCATGCACAGAACAGCCTCAACAGCAGCCAGACGGAACTGGCCGACAGCAGGGCCTCCCTCAGCCAGACCAGCGGCGCTCTGAGTGCAGCTCAGGAAGCTCTGTGCCAAACCCGGTCAGAGCTGCAGGCGGCAAAGGCCTCCCTGGAATCCCTGCAGACCTCCAGTAACGAGGAGAACCAGAGGCTGACGGAGGAGCTGAAACAGGCCGTGCTCGACAGAGACGCTGCTGCCAGTGAGTTACATTCTCCTATCATCCCTCCACTACCCATTTTTACTAGAGTTTACTGTATTGTTCTATTTCTGAAGGGGGGAAAAAGGGGGTGTTCATGCATTCTGTGTTGCTGTTTAGGAGCTCTGGAGGAGTTGATCTCCAGTCATAGAGCAGTGCTGCAGGAGAAAGAGCTGCGGGTACTTCAACTAAAGGAGAAGGAATTGGAACTGCAGCAAGAGGTATTTTCTTAAGAACTCCATGAAATATTTCTGTACCTGTAATTGACATAAACGTTATGTTTGACGTAAACCTCAAAACTGTGTAGAAGACAGACAATAATTTGTGATACATAACCTATAGTGCAAAAAAACAATAAGGTGCAGTGAACTGAAGATGCATGTTATGTCATGAGTTTAACAGTGTATCGGCACATTTTCAGTTTGAGCTGTATTGTACACTTTTTTTTGGGAGGAGAAAAAGTCTAGTTAAATCTTTGTGAACCAGGTCTCACGTCTCGAGGAGGAGAAAGACTCCTTGAAAAAGAGCTCAGCAGAGGAGGTCGGACAGCTGTGGAACCAGCTGGAGAGCATGAGGACGAGCCGTCAAGAGCTGGGAGGTGAGATGGATGGACCACGTTGGTGTGTGTGTCTGAGTGTGTCTGAGTGTGTCTGAGTGCGAGTATGTGTTATTGCACTGTTGTCTGGGTAAATCGGCCTCTGTTTTCACCCCCTCCCTTTCTCAGAACTGAAGGAGCAGCTGTTGGCTCGATCATCCCGTGTGGATGACATTGAACGCCTCAAGACAGAATTTAATGAACAAAAACGGGAAATCAAAGAGCAGAATGAGGCGGAGCTGGAAAGCCTGAGGAGGTATGGAAGCTCAGACCACATGGGCTCCTTGTGTCTCCACTACACTCAGAACGAAAAACATCCCCTCCGTAGAAACTCCTGGAAAAACAACAAATATTAGTATTTTTTCTACTTTAAATGAGTCAAACTTTTCAATCAACTTTACTCTGAAATATTTATATATCAAATATTAATTATTTGGGGGGATTTTGTTTACGTAACTCCACAGTATTTTAATCGAAAAATGCAAATACTCAAATAATTTCCAAAAAATGCAATTCAAGGAGAATTTAAATATTGTTATTATTATTAGAGCCTTAGATGGTCAATGATCATCATCAAAATCGAATTTTAGGCAATATGAATTTTTTCTGCATTGACAGATTTTTACAGCAAACTTTCTTATTAGTTCCTGGGGAAAAAAAAGGGTCTCCTTCCAAAAGACTGCAGTAGAATGTGAGTCTTGTTGATGAGCTTCAGCCTGAAAGATGCATGTCAAATTTTTTTTCAGGGAATTTGACCCTCTAAATGGTCAAAAAGGAAGTCTTAAGAGTTAAAGCAGACATTGTCAGCCTATAGAACACGTTATTCGTCCTTTGTCGCCCCCGGCCCACTGTAAGTGATGCGCATTGGTCTCATTCCTCCCTCAGGTACTTTGAGCAGCGTCTGCGAGCGTCAGAGGAGAGCTACAGGGAGGAAATTGCTCTTCTTCAGCTGAGGCTGGTGGAAACGGCTTTAGAGGAGTCTGTTCTTAAAACCACAGACGACAGGTATGCCGGCGCGCAGAAACATGGGTACAAACCACACAATGAGTTTTCTGAACGTCTCTGCCTCTTTTTCAGTTTGATATCTGGAAGTCAGACCGAAGACAAAGCAGAGTATTTCCATTCGGAGGCCATGATCACCGTGGAGAAGCAGCAGGTGAGCTCTACGAGGGAATTAGTAGATTTCTAAGATTGTGTCACCGGCATGTATTTTCAATATGTTATGTTTTCTCCAGGAACTGCTTGACAGTTTGCGTCTCCAGGTGGAGGAAGAACATGCAATGAAATTGGCCAATCTGCAGGAATCCTTGGCTTTGTCATATAAGGAAGAACTGCAGCAGGTTAGATGGCACCTGGGTTTGATCTTTTCCCTGGTTAACCTTTTTGATATGGGATGATATGGGATATTATATATACTTTGATATGTGCATCAGGTGCGCTCAGACCTCACCGACCATTACTATCAAGATCTTCAGGAGCTGAAGACCCGTCATGCACTGGAGCTGGAGCAGCAGAGAGCCAAACTCTCAGACCGTCATTTACGAGGTACTTCACATGTACATGAAACTTTCCCCTTTTCCATCCCAGGAAATTTTGATGAGTGGGGAAATGAAATCAATTCATAATCCTCTTTGTTTCAGAGGTGACTCGAATCTATCTGGAGGCATCGAGGCAGGTTGAGGTGAGAAAAGATGTGCAACTCATGTTTACTTCAAGCAATCTAAATAATCTCATGCTCCGTTCAAATCAATCTTCTAAATGAATGAGGATTCTAATGTGAGATCTGCTGCCCGTCATCAGGCGGAGGTTGAACACAGGATATGGTGTTACACCGAGGAGCTGCACACAAGAATGACCATCATACACACCCAGGAGAACAAGCTGGCCGACTTGAACAAAGAACATCACACAGAAATGCACCAGAAGACCAAGAAGGTACATTTATCCCTGGGGACGTTTTTTGTCCAGCCGCTTATTTGCCAATTTAGAGGTTCAAAATCCCTAAAAAATATTTGATATTTTATATACATCTTTCAGGCTGAATCTGATTAACAAGACTGACTCATTTAAAGTTGGAAAAAAATGTAATATGATATTTTTACAAGTTATTTATGTTTTTTTTAAGGAATTCTTGAGGGTTAAAAGTCTGTGTACAAGAATGCAAAAATGAATATATATTGATCAGAGTATCAGAACACGCATTTATTAATGCTCAAATGTCTCTGCAGCTGAAGCAGGAGTTTGCTGGCGAGCTCGTTCACCTTGAAGAAGCTCTGAAGCAAGAGAAGGACGGCATGCAGATGGAAATGAAGAGCCTGAGGGAAGAGCTGAGAATGAAACATGAAGCCGAGCTCGCTACCTTGAGGACAGACCTCATGAGGGCAACGGAGAAGAACACGTGCCTGCAAAAAGCACTCCAAGAGGAGAAGGAGAAGCTGGCGTCTCTGCAGAGCGCACTGGACGACAACGAGAGTGAGATGTCACATTGTTGTGGTTTCTTATCAGATCAGCAGAAAAAAATCAATACAGAGCTGGGCGATGTAAACCAAAACTCATATCCCGATATATGTAGGCTGAACGTCGATATACGACATATATATCCCAATATTTTGTGAGCTAAATGTTCAGTCAAGTCAAATATGACGTGTTATAAGTAGTTTTATTGAAACCAGCGATTTCAATGAACAGTTGCAAAATCAAATAGGTTTCTTCACCTGGTTCAAACTCAGCTGTTCAAATAACAAATATTTATACATAAATACTTAATAACAACAGGAGCAACTTTTTTGAGCTCCATGTAAGGTGCACATTAAAAAACTCCATCTTGAATGAAAATTGGCCCTAAGATAAGACAGGCCAATCTCTTTTTGAAGTAAATATAAGAGAGGTAAAATATCTGCCAATCCTTTTAGTTTGACAACTGAATGGCTGATTGAAATCAAACTGCAGATTTTCTTCTCCTTTTATAGAAAATATACTATGTAATGCTATAAACAATATAAACGATAGGGTCTCATTCCATATCCTGTTTGAAAAAAAAAAAAAAAATCTATAATTTTAATATGGACATATCTGTGTTTCAGGCCCGGAGGTTGGGAGAGTGAGGCAGCGACTGGAGGCCCAGTATGACAGCCAGCTCCAGCAGGAAAAGAGCTCCATGGCGCAGGACATCCAAGAGCTGCGGCGTCTCCTTCAGCAGCAGAGTGGCGAGCAACTGCAGAGAGCCCAGCAGAGGTGACGGCCCGGCTTCAGTTGCACGTCTGTGGTGATACGATATATTGGGATGCTATAAGCAAGGCGATATATTGCCCCCAAAATAAAACTCGTACTATAAAGAGCATACAATGTTATGTCGCATTAACAAATGAAATGTATTTTTTCGTTGAGCATAAACATATGCACAAACAAATGAAATTCCTGTAATATCTATCGCAATAAGTAAAAAAGTGCATACAGCAAAATGTCCAGTCAGAGGAGAGAATTGGGAGTAGGGTGAAAGCCAAACGGCTGAGTCTGCGGCCCATCTAGTGGTTGGAAGCATAAATACAACACAAAACCACTGTCACCGAGCAAACAGTGGATGAAATATAGAATACAAAATATTGATATTTGTGTCTGTGTGTGTGTGTTCAGGTTCCAAGAGGAGAAGGCTGTATTGGAGCAGTGTTATGCCCAGAAAAATGAAAGTTCTCTCATGGAGCTGAGGAGCAAACTCCAGGCCGAGCTGGATCGCGAGCGAGCGGCGCTCGTGACCAAACACGCCCAGGAGGCCGACGCGCTCGCTGCCAAACACAACGCCCAGCTGGACTCCCTCGGCGCCAGTCACAGAGACCAGCTCGCAGCCATGACCGCCGAACTGGAGGCCCAGCACAGCACCGAGCTTGTTGCTTTGGAGGCGGCGCTCATTGCCAAGCGCAAGACGGACCTTGAAGGCCTGGAGGCCGTGTTCCAGGAAACCACCAAGGCTCAGCTGGAGGCTCTGGAGGCGGCTTTAGCCCGGAAACACCAGGAAGAGAAGGATGAAGTGGAGCAGAGGCTGCTGGCTAACATGGACACTTTGGAGGCCACATACTTGAAGGAAATACAAGTAAGAGCTCCTGTTTGAGAAAAGAAGTAGAGCAGGTTGGCAAGTCAGAAGTGTTGAAAGTATTCACATTCATGACTCAGGTAGAAGTGCAGATACTAGGGTTTAAAAAGACTTGTGTAGAAGCTGAGGTATCAACTCAAGCTTTTTACTCAAGTCAAAGTTTAACGTTTTTTGAAGCCCATTGACAATGAAGGCATTTTACTACAAAATTACTCCAGTAAAGTAGAGATACCCAGGATTTCTACTTCATTTGTACTATGTTGCTTGACGCCTCTGGTTGAAATACCTCCTGAGTGAATTGTTTTGTCGTCTGCAGACTCTTCGTGATGAAATGCTCCTGCTGGAGGAGAGACACCGTCAAGAGCTCAGCCATCAGAGGACGGAGCACCAGCAGAAGCTGGAGCATCACGGCGCGGAGCAGCTCTCCACCAGGGAGGAGCTGAAGAAAGAACTGGCTCAGCTGCACATGGAGAAGTTTAAGGCCATGGCAGCAGAGCTCAGTCATCTTCACAAGGTGTGTAACTCCAGGCCAGACGCCTGCTGACCGCTCTGGATGAGAAATACTTCTCACTGGGATACAGTTTCCGCGAGAAGGAACTGAAGTTGACGTATTTGTTGGTTGTTCTTCCAGACTGAGCTGGCTGCTCAACAGGAGCAACTGGATGCTGAACACTGCAAAGCTCTGGAGACCCTTCACAAGCAGGTACTTATCTGCTGCCTCCCTGCAGCCCACCTTCCTCTGAGCATTAACAAGCTTTCAGCTCTCACTGATAAAACCGGACAGGAAATGTACACATGGGAAAGTGTTGGTGACAGCATGGAGGTTCTTTGTTTTCTAACTGAGGAGTGAAAAATTAAACCTGTAAATTAACTATCAGTATTATATCAATTATTTGCTCCAACTTAAGAGTTCCTGGTTATGTTTGTGTCCAGATGTTGTTTCTCAAAAAAAAAAAAATTAAATCTGATGTTTGAAATGTATCTCTCAGGCTGAAGCTGATTAACCAGACTGACTCATTTCAAGTTGGAAAAAATAGTTAACACATCTTTGAATACCAAGTGTGTTTCAGTTAGTGGGATGAAAATCGGTAATTGCAACGTGTTGCCGAGTATTTGACACATGTGCGAAAACCTTTAGCTGAGGATGATGTTTGATCCCGTCCGCCTTCTCAGGTGTTGGAGCTTCACCAGCAGCACAGCGCCGCGCTGCAGGAGCTGACGCAGTCCTGCGCAGCTGAGAAGGAGCAGCTCATCCAACAGCAC
>CAESWR010001212.1:291677-301970 GCA_903171835.1 Mullus surmuletus
GACTGACTCATTTAAAGCTGAAAAAAATATTAATATATTATATTTTACAGCAGTCTTTTGGAAGGAGACACTTTTTATCCCCCTGAACTAATGTTGCTGCCAATCATTGACCCACCTGAGGATCTAATAACAACAATAATAATAATAATTCATTAGTTTTCCTTTTTGAGCTGAATAAAAAGACTGACTCATTTAAAGTAGAAAAGAATATTAATATGTTATTTTTACAGCAGTTTTTAGGAAGGGGACGTTTTTCGTTCTCAGGGAAGATTGAGAAAGTTCTTCTTTAAGAAACTCTTAAAGGTTTAATACATTTCTGCCGTGTGTGTGTGTGTGTGTGTGTGTGTGTGTGTGTGTGTGTGTGTGTGTGTGTGTGTGTGTGTGTGTGTGTGTGTGTGTGTGTGTGTGTGTGTGTGTGTGTGTGTGTGTGTGTGTGTGTGTGTGTGTGTGTGTGTGTGTGTGTGTGTGTGTGTGTGTGTGTGTGTGTGTGTGTGTGTGTGTGTGTGTGTGTGTGTGTGTGTGTGTGTGTGTGTGTGAAAAGGTTTTGGAGGCTGAGCTGGAGGACCTGAGCTCCCAGGTGGAGCATCTTCAGTCTGAGGTCATGAGAGTGCGTCAGGACAAGGAGGAAGAGGAGGAGCGCCTGCACGAGGTCATCAGCACTCTGCAGGCGGAGCTCGCCACGCTCGGCCCCAACCTGCACGAAGTCAGCGACTCTCAGGACGGCGACAGCATCAACCCCTCGCCTGCTCCCAGTCCAGAGCCTCACCACCACCAGCACCACCAGCACCACGGCCCAGAACATGAGAGAGCTGGAGGAGGAGGAGGAGGAGGTAGGCCTGTCACCATAACACATTTTGCTGGACGATATATTGTCTCACAAATTATTGCCGAGAAACGATATTGTTGTCAACATTATTTCGGGATCATTTTTTAACTAGTAATGATAACATACAGACGTACATAGAATAGAATAGAATAGAATGTCCGGTATTGTCATTATACAAATTGTACAACGAAATTGTGTACACAGTAATAAGAATACAAATAAGTATAATTTTTATTTCAATAATTAATTAATTTATTAGCACACAAGTAAAAAAAAATAAAAATACAATAATACAGAATAGGTCGAAGAAGAAAAAAAAAATCAAATCATCAATACGTACTTAGAGTTAGGAATGTGCAGGAGGAACCAAAAACAGTTGCAACAAGTGGCCCAAACATTAGACAATAAGTGAAAGAATACACATGCACATGGCGATATATTGAGGCAGGCAAAATGATGGGGTCCGTTGTCATTTATCATGCGGCTGATTGATGAATTGATTGTTGTGACAGGAGGAGGTCCCGTCAACCTGAGGCATGAGCTCAGCCTGACCCCCGGCGGCTCCTCGCGCTCCCTCCGATCGCGCCTCAAAGCCCTGCAGAGTCAGCTGGAGACGGCGGCGGTGGAGAAAGAGGCGCTGGAGCGCCTGCTCCTGGCGCAGGAGAGCGAGTACAGAGGACAAGGGGAGGAGTTCGGCAGGTTGCTGAAGGCGGAGAGAGAGACTGCGGACGAGCTCCGGGGCCTCCTGACCCTCTCGGAGGCCGGGCTGGAGCAGAGCCAAGCCCAGCTGGCGGAGGAGCGCCAACTCTCCCAGCAGGAGAAGGACAAGATCATGGTGGAAGCCCAGGGGGCCGCAGCCCTGCGCGAGGAAATCACCCAGCTCCGCTCTCTGCTCACCGACCTCCGGCAGCAAGCAGAAGATCACGAGGGTGAGGTGGAGACCCTGAGGACCAGGGAGGGGGAGATGACGTCAGAAGTGGAGGCCTTGCGAGAAAGCGGGCTGGCTCTGGAGAGGCAAGTCCAGAAGCTGAGGGCAGAAGGTGAGGAGCTGCAGGAGGTGGTGGCTGCAGAGGTGAGGAAGGTCCAGACTCTGGAGACGGTGAAGGGGGAGCTGTCGGCGGAGCGGGAGGCGCTGAGGAAGAGGGAGAGTCGGCTGCAGGAGGAGATCCAACGGCTCAGGCAGGAGGCTGATTCACTGAGAGCCTCCGTCAGAGATCTGACAGCTCAGCTGGAGGAGCGAGAAACCAGCCGAGGAGAAGCTGAGCAGGAGGCCGCGGTGAGCAGATTTATTTATTCACTGTCAACCTGCTCGGCATCATTGCTCTCTGGGTAATTTAGGCTCATCAGCAATGTTTAATTGCTCGCGCCCTGCTGATTTTGCAAACTTTGATTTCGATTGATTTTACGAGTAATTATTGTTACTATGAGCCACTGTAGGAAACAATATTTAACCCTTAAGAGTTCCAGGAGACATTTTTTGACCATTTAAAGGGTCAAAATCCGAAAAATCTGATATTTCACAATGTATCATTTGACTGACTCATTTAAAGTTAGAAAAAATATTCATATATGATATTTTACAGCAGTAGGAGATGTTTTTTGTCCCCAGGAACTAATAAGAGAGTTTGCTATAAAAATCTGTCAGTGCAGAAAAAATCTGAATGCTTCAAATTCAATGTTGCTGCTAATCATTGACCATCTGAGGCTCTAATAATATTCATCATTAAATCCTCCCTGAATTGCATTTTATTTTATTGCCATTTATTGTATGTTTTTGACTAAATTAATGTGGAGTTAAAAAATCCCCAAATAATTAATATTTGATACATTCAGGCCGAAGTTGATAAAAAGATCATTTAAAGTGAAAAAAATATTAATATATGTTATTTTTAAAGCAGTTTTTAGTGAAGGGACGTTTTTTTGTCCTCAGGGACGATTTAGAAAGTACATTTTTTAAGGAACTCTTCAGGATAAATCAATGTAAACCCTAAAACCTTTTTCCTGTTGGTATCAGTTGTTGAAGTGCATTGCTGACCTCTTGATTCTGCGTTGGTATTTGAAGCGACTGAGGTTGCAGCTGCGTTCGCTGTCGGACCACATCTGCTCACAGTTAGTGTCGGGTAACACGTCATCGCGCAGACGCAGCAAAAGGAAGTGACATTAAAACGAGGAAGAAGGAACATTTCAAGCAGCTCTTGTTTTGAAAGCTCGGGTACATTTAATTCTTTGGTTTCTTGTCTTTTTTTATTTCCCGGGCAGGATGTTATAAGTTGTAGTCGTGGTTGTTCAAAAGGAAGCAGTGGTTTTGCCACACTGCACTGAACGCGTCTTTGCAGTAAGAGCCGTCTTTGACGATGTTGTTGTTGTAAGCTTTAGCTATTGTTGCTATGGTGCACGATCTCTCCAGCAGTGGATGTAAAGATCTGAAGCAGATACATCATCTGGAAAACATTGGTTGAGGAATGTCAGAGGATTATGTGATATTTACTGAAGGTTTCTTCTTCACTGCAGAGCCATGCTGAGCTGAGTTTGGCTGAAGCAGATGTCGCCTTAAAACAAAAGGAGACGGAGCTGGCTGGTCTGGAGGCGGAGCATCAGGTTCTGAAGGCAGAGCTGACGGCTGTCAAACAAGGACTCACCAGCAGCACAGAACGAGCCGAGAAGCTGCATGAAGAAGGAAAGGTGAGAGCAATAAGGACCTGAAACGAGCTGAATCTCCCCCCAGTGGAGAGGTGATGCAGTGACGCTGTCACGGTGGCCGTGCTCTCACTTTGCTGGACCTGGTTTGTGTCCGTCAGAGCAAAGACGACGCCCTTGCCGACCTGGAGGCTGAGAACCAGCAGCTGAGAGCAGAGCTGCAGCGTCTGCAGGAGGAGCTGGCTGTGCAGGAGGAGGAGCTGGCCTTCCGTCAGAGAGAACTGCAGCAGATCAGACAGGCCGCTCGCCACCAAGGAGCCTCTCACAGGGGTGAGCATACACACACACACACACACACACACACACACACACACACACACACACTTTGAAACCTTAGGATTTTGTGAAGTTATTACCATAGCGCTGAACAGGACACACTCTCCCACCCCTGTGATGCTGCATTAACTCTTAAATGGGGGATTTTTTTAATTATATTTTTTCAGACATTTTTAGAGGGTCAAAATCCTTAAAGAAAATCTGATATTTGATGTGTATCTTTCAAGCTGAAGTTGATTAACAAGACTGACTCATTTAAAGTTGGAAAAAAATATATTTTTACAGCAGTCTTTTGGAAGGAGACGCTTTTTGTCCCCAGGAACTAATAACAAGTTTGCTATAAAAATCTGTCACTGCAGAAAAAATCAGAATGCCTCAAATTCAATGTTGCTGCTAATCATTGACCATCTGAGGCTCTGATAATAATAATCTTGAAATCCTCCTTGAATCGCATTGGATGGAAATTATTATTATTAGAGTTTTTTTGATTAAAATACTGTGGAGTTACTTAAACAAACTGGCATTTAGAGGCTTAAAATTCCCCTCGAATAATATTTGACCTATATATACTTTGGGCTGAAGTTGAATAAAAAGACTGACTCATATAAAGTGGAAAAAATAGGAATATGTGTTATTTAGTTTTTAGGGAAGGGAAGTTTTTTCGTCCTGCAGGATGTTTGAGAAAGTTTTCTTTTTTTCAAGGAACTCTTAAGGGTTAAAGTACTTTTTACTCGCTCACTTTAACAGGTGTTAAATAGTTTTGAAATTGTTCAACTAACCTTTTAACAGCAATAATAACACTACCAACAAACTATATATTGGTTGCTTGGTTACCGTCAGCTCTTCATCATCTTCCTGTGTTTCCTCTCAGCTCCTCACAGGGCGTTTGAGGAAGCTGTGAGCTCCTGCCGTGACGAGTTCTCTCTGAGCTCCCCGGAGATCTTACGGAGACTGGAATGCTCCGAGGACCAAGTTCCCGAGCGGCTACACACCTCAACTCTCGACTCGCGCCTGTCGGAGATCAGCGCTCTCAACAGCACCGGCGCCGACGCCCAGCAGACCAACCCGTCTCCGAGGGTGGCAATGGAGCCGCCGCTCTCCCGGACCCTCACCCCGGACCCCGCCTCGCTCAGCAGCGTCTCCCCGGGCTCCGGCTCCGACAAGTTCTCCATGCTTTACTCACTGGACGCTGACAGAGTAGGCTCACTTTGCTTTTCTCTCAAGAGTCGCTCGTATCTTCAGCAGCTTAGATGTTTGTTTGTTTTCTTTTTGAGGTTTGTGACCTGGAGGGTCTCGACCTAACAGCACCTCCGTCCCCGCTTGGCTCCACCTCTTCCTTGTCGGCCCCGGAATGGGCCAGTGATGGATACGGCAGCAGTGCGTATCACCACACTCGGCTCTTATAGTTTTATTCTTCGTGTTTTGTGAGGGTATTGCTGGTTAACTCTTTATTGTGGTGCTGCAGATGTGAGCTCGGAGCTCGGCGCCCGGCTCAGGGTGGAGCTGGAGCAGACGGAGCGGCTGGACGCACAGTTCATCGAGTACCTGCGCTGCCGAGGCATGAACCCCACCACAAACACCGACAGCGCCGCCGGCAGCATGAGCTACAGCGACGACCTGCTCTCACCTGAACTGCAGGTCGGCATCCATCACTCGCACGGCTTTATTTGACACTTAGGAGTTCCTGGGGACCTTTTTGGACCCTTGAGGGTGAAAATACCCCCCAAAAAATTGATATTTGATATGCATCTTTCAGGCTGAAGCTGATCAACAAGACTGACTCATTTAAAGTTGGAAAAAATATGAATATATGATATTTTTACAGCAGTCTTTTGGAAGGAGAGGCTTTTTGTCCCCAGGAACTAATAAGAGTTTGCTATAAAAATCTGTCACTGCAGAAAAAATCAGAATGCCTCAAATTCAATGTTGCTGCTAATCATTGATCATTTGAGGCTCTGATAATAATAATCATTAAATCCTCCTTGAATTGACTTTTTTTTGTGACTTTTTGTATGTTTTTTTAAATTAAATTAGTTACATAACATAGTTACATAAACATTGAGGCTTAAAGGGACGATTGAAAAAAGTTTTTAAGGAAACAACCCTCGAGTCTTACTCGTGCGCTGTCTGTCTTTCTTCAGGGTCTGCTGAAAAAGGTCTATCAGGAAAGCTGCAGGATCCTCACTCTGTCGCAGCGCCGGTCGACCTCCTCGTCCCAGCCGTACATCTCCGAGCTCAAAGCTCTCTCGCTGAGCCACGCGCAGCATCGCTCTGAGGGAAACACCTACTTAGTGGATCATCAGGACGGTTCCTTCTCCAGCCCCCCCATGAGCTGGCAGCAGGAGAAACGAGCTCTGCAGGAGACCGTGATCGCACTGCGAGAGCTGCTCTGCCGGATGGCGCAGAGACACACAGAGGTGAGGGAAAGTTGGCTCAAAAGACACTAGTTGTTACTTCAGTGATTTGTCAATTAAGAGTTAATGGATGTGCGACGACACACTTCAAGATTCGTGAAATATCAATTAATCGTTTTTACGGAAAAACCAACAATGGATACATAAAGTGAGGTTACACCCATGTTATATTTTCCTGTTTCCAGACTCGTGCAATATCAATACTCCAGTCAGGTGTATTATTTTTGTATTGGGATATATTGTTTTATACTGTGGTTTATAGTTTTTTTCTGTTGGCTGTTTGATCCTCTATTTTTTTCCCCCCGCTGTGGCACTAATAAAGGAGTAGCTTATCTTATCTTAGCTTAATACGTAACTCATCTTAAACTGTGATCACACGTTCTATTTTTCCTGCTCAGACCGACTCTACAGGCGACCACGACCTGCACCGACAGCAGCTGCAGCCCGACTGTCCGTCTGAATCCCAGATCCGAGCAGAGCTGGACGAGAGTCAGAATCAGCTGAAGCGAGCTCAGGAGGCTCAGCAGGAGCAACACAACAAACTGCACTCTCTCAGGTACACACACACACACACACACACACCGGGACACACATACACACTCACACACTGATGGTGAAATGATGGAAAAGATCCAATGGTGGTCTTCTCCGACCCTCCTGCAGGCTGGCGGTGGAGGAGTGCGAGGAGGCTCTGCTGAGGGAGCAGGCCAGGGTCGGCGAGCTTCAGCAGCAGCTGGAGGGCGAGAGAGCACTGAGCCTCTGCAAGGAGAGAGAGGAGGCCGAGCGGAGAGAGGTGCGACGCACGGTGAAACACACACACACACACATACAGCAATGATGTTAGTCTGCTGTAACACGGGATTGGAGAGTGTCCACTTGGGGTGAGATGATCTGAAAACACAGTATCCGCGGGGTCTTGAAAAGTAATAAAAGTTGATAATTTTGGGGGAATTAAGACCCTTTGTGAGATCTGTTGAGCTGAAGGTCTCACTGATGGAAACGGTTATAGATTGAAGTGGGGTTGAGGTGTTCAAACCCTCTGGGACATTTCTGTCCATTTATGGTCACTTTTTGATTTTCATTTGTTTAATGTTGATCATTTCGGCTGAGTTAATGCAAATTTTCAAACGCGACGAACCATTATAATATCAGGTCAATATTCACTGTGCTACAAAAACACTACACGTCAAGGACCTTAGATGGACAAAAATGTCCATCTCCTGCTTAAATCATTGAATTAACTCCAGTTCTGATCATAAATACTAGATATTCATTCATTTTCAGAATTTTATTCCTTTAAATGCCAGTTTGATTATATGACGTCACTCTTATTCTTTTATCAAGAAAAAGGGAATTTTATATTTTCATATATTAGATGCTGGAATAAATGAATATTTGGTAGTTAAGATCAGGACAGAAGTTGATTAAAAGATTTAAGCAAATAAAAGTGCAGAAAAATATTAATGTATAATATTTTTAGTCTAGTTTACTTTGATGAAATTTTTTAAGGCGGTTAAAAGTTATCGAGAAGGTCTTGATAAGCCTTAAAAAGGTATTGAAATCAACTTAATCTAAGCATCAGAATGTAGCTGACCTTATCCCCCTCCATCCCTCCCTCCTTTTTCAGGCTGCACACGCGTCGTCTGAGCAGCAGAGGTCAGAGGTCATGGCTCTGATGGGTCAGGTGGAGCAGGAGAGGGTCGCCTGCAGCAACCTGAGGCGCGAGCTGCAGATTGAGCAGTCCCGCAGCGACCTGCTGGAGAAGCGTTTAGCCGACACCCAGGAGGAGCTGCGGGCCGAGCGCCAGCACGCGGCCCTCCAGCAGGAGCTCGGCCTGCAGGAGAAGGCGCGTCTGGAGCAGCTCCTCGCCGAGGCCGAGGCCCGAGTGTCGGAGATCCGCGCCAAGCTCGCCGACGCTCACAGGAAGCTGGACGAGGAGCAGGAGCGCTGCTTCAGGCAGCTGGAGGAGCGGAGCCGCCGACACGAGGCCGACGCCGCCAGGGACGGGAAGTTCCTCGACGACATGCGCGCCCAGCTGGAGCAGGAGCGGCGGCAGGGGGAGGAGCTGGCGGCGCTGACGGACAGACTGCGGGCCGAGCTGATGCAGAGCCGACGGAGGTGGGAGGACGAGGAGCTGCAGAGGGGGCAGGCGGAGACCCGCCATCGCGTCGCCGTGGAGACCCTGAAGGAGCAGAAGCAGGAGGCCGGCCGCGCTCTGGAGGCGGAGCGGGAGCGGTGTCGGCATCAAGGGGCGGAGCTTAAAGAACTGAGGGAGAAACTGCGGCTGCTGAAGGACAAGGAGAGGGAGAGGGAGGAGCAGTGGGCGAGAGAGAGGAAGAAGGGATGGCAGGAGCAGCAGGAGAGGGAGAGGAGGCAGGAGAGGACCAATAACAAACTGGTACGTCGCCCAACTGGTTTCCATACTCGCCGTATTTACATTCAGACCCGTGTTCTCATGAAGTGAATTTTACAAATCTCCACGTCAGTCTGCCTCGTTCACATCCTCAACACTGGCTACGTTTCCATGTCAATTAGCCGCTTCTAAGTGGAATATTAGCAATAACCTGGTTGTGGGCGACAAATAAGCGGAATAGGCTCATATTCAGTTTTTAAAAACCTGAATATTCCCCCTGGTTCCTCCTTTTCTAAGGTGAATATTTGTTGATGATACAATCACCATGGATACAGGCAGAACCCTGTTTGCTCACCATGGAAACAGCTTAGTCAATATTGGGGTTAAGGTCCATATTGCGATTAGTGAAACAGTGGGAATGACTGGAAATGTAGCCATTGAGAGACGACATCACAAGAAATTGAGAATCTGGACGACGTTGGCAGTCGGGGCTGCTGGGAAAGCGGAGCGATGGGACCCAGACAAAAAACTGTGTACATGAGCAGACATATGTTGGTGTTTATGAGCCAACATCCTGGTTGGCGTGAGATCGCAGCAGGAGGCGAGCTGAGGTTTCGAGTCCTTGTGATGAGGAAGTCATGTGACTGCGTCCTCTTTGCAGGACTTCAGAGTATTGTGGAGACTCTCCATCTTCTAAAAAAAATGTCCTGATTGCAGAGTGAGCTGGAGCGCCTGAGGCAGCAGGACCAGCAGCGCATGCAGGAGCTGCAGCGCACTCTGGCCGAGCTGGAGCGCCAGGAGAGGGAGATGGCTGCCGAGAGGCTGTCGGGGCGAGCCAGCAGACACAAGGCTGCCGCTGCCACAGCGCATATCCATGGCAACCTGCAGACTGACAGCGGCCAGGCCGGAAGCTCCCAGCTGAACCAGCAGGTACGTGAGCAGGAGCGAAAGCAACACACTCCATCCCAAATACCTTCTCTAGGAACGTCGGCTCTGGAGCCTCTGTTAATTCCATCCACCTCTTCACTGTAGGCGGCGTCCGTTTCGTCGTCGAGTCTGTTGGAGACGCTGATGAAGGAGAACTCTGAGCTGACGGAGCGCGTGACGTCGCTGAGCCAGGAGAGAGCCGCCCTCAAACACCGCCTCTCCGGCCTGGAGCGACAGCTGCTGCTCACCGAGAACCAGCTGGCCAAGGCCGCCGCAGAGAGCGAGAACATCCCCATCAGCGATGCAGGCAGCCACAGCAAGGTGGCGCAACCACGACACCTTTTTAACCATTTAACCTTTAGGAGTTCCCGAGGACGTTTTGGTCCCAACGTTTTTTTTCCCTCAAAAATATTTGATATTTGATGTGTATCTTTCAGGCTGAAGCTGATTAACAAGACTGACTCATTTAAAGTTGGAAAAAAATATTAATATTAAATATATTAAATATTAATATTAAAATATTATATTTTTACAGCAGTCTTTTGGAAGGAGACGCTTTTTGTCCCCAGGAACTAATAAGAGACAGAAATCTGTCACTGCAGAAAAAATCTGAATGCCTCAAATTCAATGTTGTTGCTAATCATTGATCATCTGAGGCTTTAATAACAATAATGATCATTAAATCCTCCTTGAATTGGATTTGATGGAAATTATTTGAGTTTTTGCATTTTTTTCCCTATTAAAGATACTATGTAGTTACGTAAACAAACTGGCATTTAGAGGGTTAAAATCCCACCGAA
>CAESWR010001213.1:16305-29815 GCA_903171835.1 Mullus surmuletus
CCCCCACAGGGTCCAGAAACCTTGAGCATTACAGTGTGATAGATTTTCACTGCTCCCACACAGAGACGCAGAGGAGACCTGTTCGTTTTGTTTTTGTTTTGCTTGTCGAGAAAGTAGATATGACATTACTTCTGCTGTCACCCGCCCTTCTCAGCATGGATATAAAAAAAAATTGTAAATAGGTCAAGTTCACCCATTCCATAGTGTTTAACAATATTTCCAAGGATCCATTTCATTGAATTTCCTGAGATCTAGTAGGCATATTAAAAAGGTACCTTAATTCTCCTCAGTGAAGCATTTGTTTCAGCTCCGTATGTCTAAATGAACCCTAAAAGAGTCATCACGTCCTAATGAGCTTGGAGATAATTGTGTTTTGCCTGTGTGGTGGCAATAACGAGTCAAATCTGGATAAGAAAGCTGTTTGCGCATCTGGATCCTCCAACGCCGGCGCATCAGAATACGATTTCACACCTGGGCTGTCTACATGGATTCCACCCAGTACGACTAATAATTCAGGTCTCACTTCCCACCTCAGTCATCACCATAAGACACCCCGACCATCTGCCTTATTCCTGCCAAACGTAATGTTTTGTGTCTCGGGAGATGTGATGCCATAATCAATCATTGTGAATCATGATTTATGGGGGTGATTGCGTTGTGTAGCACACCGTGTCATTTCATGTGAATCAATTGTCAGGGATGTAAATTTTCCGTAGCTGTCGGCGCCTGATTCTCCCATCCAAAGCCAAAGAGTCACTGCCGGCCTGTCACGACACAAACCAGATGCAGCAGATCGGCTATTCTGGGGTTGTTTTCCACCCTGTTGGTTTGCTGGCGCTCGAAAAGAGAGTTCTCACCTAAAATAGCCCCAGAGTCTAGAGAAGATGCACCATTTGTGGACACACAGCTGGCATACTCAACCTTTGCCTGACCCCTCTTTCATTTGGGATAATGGACATTGAGGAAGTCACATTTTCAAAGATGAGATGCAACAGAGACATGGTATTGTTTAGTGCCTGATTCTATCATTGCATTTCCGGTTAGAGCGGACGGAGCAGATGCAGGCGGGCAGTGACGAGTTTAGAGACGCTGTATATATATTGTTTATGTATGAAAAGACCCTCAAGGAACAAAAGACCACATAGTTTATATAAAAAAAATCCAATGGTTTAGCATAGCGTGGTATATATAGAGGTGTTTGCATTCTCTCATTAGTCATGGACAGCATGGTCGGCGTGATTATGCTGCGGTCAGAATCTCGCAGCGATTGTGTTACGCCCAGTTCATCACGCACATCATGAAGAGGGACGGCTGCTGCAGACTGGCTCGGCCCGAAGCATGTATAGCTCGATGATATGTTCTGACACAATACAGACAGCACAAACAATATTGGTTTCGCTAAAATCCCCCTTTCGTGCATGGATCCTTCGCGGTACACTTCAGTAGCATCAGGTCAGGCTTCAGAGACGCAATTATACTTCGAAGGACACGTCTCTTATTTGCCAAAACAAAGTTTTGAGTTCTTTACTTTGTACCTGACAAAATAAATCAATTTTAAGAGCTTTTGAAAAATGACAGCTTTTTTTAATTTTATATATATATTCTGTATGACAGCGAGTTTAGATTTTTGGAAGCTGAGAAGTGGTCCCAGATGTGATCGGGATACCTCACAGCTCGTCCAGTTTGTGCTGTGCAGACAATATAATTGGACTTCAATTACAGGTCCGTTCTTCTCACATCAGTCATGCGGCTTCAACACTTGTTCAGTTTCAAGTCTACGTGAGTCTTCGCACTCACGGCCCCCGCTGCAGACGGTGTAGTCATACCGTGTAAATCTGCAGGAAGAGTGTGTGCAGAGACAGTAGGCAGATGTTAGATATGCTAATGATTGGAATGTAGCATGATTATGGATAATAAGTGTCTCCCCAAAATGTGTCCCTGATTTTCTTCTTTAATCAGGCTGATCACTTTTGAACTGATGGAAGTTTACTACCCTTTTATTTAGATTCTAAATATCAAAAGTGGGCGTGTTGCAAAGATCTTTGTTCTCTCTCTCATAAACAAAATATGTATCAATCATTAAGGGGGACACTGCTACTTACAGTATGTTTGGGCTGTATAAAAGTCCATCTCTCTTCCTTATCATAGAAACAAATACATTCTTACCACACCCTGGTTAGCCATTGAATGTAGCCTCTTTGTGATTAAAGGTTTACGTCACTGCAGCTTATGTCTGACAACCTTGTCTTTTCATTGCAACCTAGTGTTTGTGACTCTGCACAAATCTGCACTCGACATGCTTGTGTAATCTATACCTTGTGCCTCACCACCTTGAAATAATACTGTGCTTCTTGGTTAGTCCAAAGCTGTAATTTTTCTTTAAACTGTCAGGTATAAGTGACAGGCAGCGCTTAGTTCCTCCACAGTGGCTTCTGACTGTTAAAAAGCCAGATAAATGTCGGTCCATTGGGGCGTGTAAGCTCTTATCCGGGCTCTCTAAAATGTTGACATGAAGCAGTTCCCTCCTGAAAGCCATCAATCATGGAAAAATGAAATATATATTTCTTTACTTCCCAAAATACAGAACAGTACATTTTTCAATCGGAGGGGAGAAAAAAAAGGTTTCACAATCTGTTATTGTCATAACATATACAAGAAACAGAGGCAAAGATATCCAGTTTAAAACGGGACAAGCCAAAACAGATATACAGTACAGGCGTACCCACAAGCTTTGCTGTTTCTGTTTGGACATACACAGAATTCTAAATCTATTGCGAGACACAGGACACTTGTGGTTGGCATATGACCCGTGAGGCACTTAGGAATTTGACTGGTTCTGGGTTTACCCCGCAGCCTTTCCTGGCAACCCCCCACTAAGATCCAGCCGGAGGCTCTGTCCCAACTCGTTTCTCCCCAGACCTGAGCAGATTGGTGGATTGCATGTTTGCACAAATCTTAGTTTAACTCTGCGTGCTTACATTTGCATACATGTATGTTTCCTTTAAGTGTATGTAGGATGCAAGCATGTATGTTTCACATGTCGGGTGATTTGTTTGGTCAGAAGGTAGTGTTTAAACCCTCATCAAAACCTTCGCTACAGTAATGGATGTCTATGTGCCGCGTCCCTCGACACCCCCTGCATATGTGGAAGTATCATGTTACCATTTACCACTTTCCTTCTCGTGCGCCACTCACCAGAGCATTGGACTCTGATTTGCAGCTAAGAAAACAGTTCTGGTCTTTTTTTTTCCTCTGAGGTCTTGGACCTGTGGCCTGGTTTGGTCTGCATCCCAACCTGCCACCACTGGCGTGCTTTTATTGGAAGCAGAGCTAAGTGTTTGTTTTCACTACATTGTTGGGAACGAGAGATGGGGGGTACCTTGGTCTACCTTTGAGTGGGGCCTCTGGGATGCGTGCGGAGGAAAAATTGCCCTCTGCACACAATAGATTGGCAAGCACGCCAAGAGCCAAGACATCACAGCTCGAGGACCTTGGAATCCAGCCGCAGCTTTTCTTTTCTCAAACAGAACACTCTTAAGTCTTAACAGCCGTCCTCAGAGCTGCGCTGTGCGGTTTGGCCCACTGCAACAGCAAAGGCGGAAACCAAAAGAAGGTGAAAATGCCCGGCATCAAATTTGACATGATTTCGACCACTTAGTCAATCAGTTGTAGCTATCTGCTTGATGCACACATTCAATTTAACATTTCAACTTTAGGATCATGCCTGATTTTTTTTTTTTTTTCTTTTAATCAAAAATGGTGATCAATATGCAATCAAGCGGTTTTCCCAGGTATCTCATACAGAAACATTTTCAGTTCAATGGTGAATAAAAAGCTTCCCTATTTCCAAGGTAGTAGTTTGTCTCCACTAGGTGCCACAAGTTCATGTGTAACAGCTTGGTACCTACAGAGATCTCCAGATTTATTCCAAACAAAGGGTGTCATTGAGATGCTAAAGAGATTGATTTGATGTTAAGAAGGGGTCCTCACGAAAGTTTTGAACTTTGGATGTCTCCTCTATAATCCAATCAGTTGATGTTGACCCGCCAGCTATTGGTGAAGTTTTTCCATCACCTGCAGAACATCATCCAAGATTGAAGGACCCAAGTCGAGGCTGAAGGAAAAGCCGCTGTCCTCGTCTTTCTGCAGTCCATCAGTTTTGTCAGGTGACTCCATGGAGTCTTCATCCTCATCTGAACTCAGGCTGTCCCGTCCCGGCGTCCGAACCTGAGCTGGAGCGACGTTATGTTCTCCTTGGCGTTCGGTCTTCCCCTTCTGGCTGTCCAGATGTGGCAAGGAAATGCTTTTGTTGGTCCACTGCGAGGCACGCCGATGGGCCACAGACCAGTCGGGGCTCTCCGAACTCCCCGCCTCGTCCACATTGAGGCGAGGGGGCTTCGGCGGCGGAGAGCTGGCCAGGAAGATGTTCTGCTCGCTCTGGGAACTCTGCCGAAGCAGACTGCGGCCCAACTTTAGGAAGGACAGGTCTCCAAAGCTGTCCGCGTGGACGTCGTTCCCAATATGTGAGACGTGGCGAAAATCGGCCAGCGGGAGGCTGATCATGTTTACCGAGAACACCTCTCTGCGTTTTGAGCCTCTGCTTGACCAGTGACCGGAGGACGGCTTTCTGTACAAAGATGTTCTGAGTGGCATTTTGGCAGATCTTTGAACTTTTCAAAAGTGCTCTTGAAGTCTTTCTACCGTTTTCTATCTCTTCTTTGTTCAAATTCTTCAAGAGGCGCTGAAGCTTAAAAGCATGATGCAATCTGCAAAACAAGATTTGAAAAGAGTCACAATTGAACTAATGCAAGTTCAGTATCTCGTGCAGTGATGAATTGTGTAACGTGACATGATAAATACGTTTTTGAGAGCGCGGGTTTCACTTTCATCACACTGCAAAATAGAACAGGTCTGTGCTTGTCTTCATTCAGCACCAGATGTGTGTATTGGACTGTATCAGTTGGCTTGACGTGAATCACCAGCCATTGTTTAGAGATTGCACCTGCTCGACTTGATTTTGTTTTAATGAAATTCAGTATTATTTGGCAACTCAGTGATGTTTCAGCAACCCTTTGAAGCTTTCATCTCTAAATATTTACTTGTCAAATCCAAGCTTTTGTTTTTTCCTCATAAATGCAGGCCCACTCTGCCTGAATCTTTTAAAGGAAGTCTGTTATCCGGCCTAATACTTCCAGTAAGCAAATCTATTAAAAAATGGAACACAAATTGTTATCCTGCGTGCAAGTCCTTTGGTATATCAAGCCTTCCTGTAAGTTATGTGATAGCTCGTCTTTGGAACACATGTTTATGAGATTCCTAAAAAGGAATTTGCTGTTTCTTTGGCTCAACTTAAAAAAATAAAAACACACAAAAAAATCTCACAAAAAACGAAATCAAATCAAAATGTATTTTTTCTGTTGCAGAATCTACATTATTAGAAATTGTTTAACAAAACTGAACATGAAGGCCACAATTAAAGAATGATTAGAACTCAATATGTAGGCCACACATTGATAGGAAAAACCTTTTCTTTTTTCATTCCGTGACCAGTGATGACTTGATCAAGTAAAATAGAAATCTGTTAATCAACACTGGCACGTCAATTAGATAATCTTGTCTGGATCTCTGATTTTTACGGTCTCCCAAACAGCTTTGCCCACGTTAGATCCATGTTCGTGACTTGAAACACTCACTCCGTAAATTTGTAAGCCACTACAGCAAACAGGTTTTGTTGGCCCGTAAAGGTTTTATCGGCACTTTAGTAGCAGCGGGAGATTGGAGCGCATGGACACAACAGCATTCCTTTCCAAACATGTCAGTTTGGCCAAGGAAGAGTCTCAGGATTTCAGCCATGATTCTTAGTTCGGGAAACACTTCATGGCCAAGTAAAAATTAAAGAAACCCATTAAAGCAGATTGGCCAAGAAACGCACTAAATGATCTCTCTAAATGCCGCAATAAATGATTCGTCTTTGACACGAGGAACCTAAAGTAATGCATTTTCCTGTGTCATGGGCGTCTCCGTGCAAGTATTAATAGAAAAAAGAATCCAGATTGATAAATTAGTTCTTACCTGTCCTCCTGAGCAAATACAGGACATTTGAATCCCACGCATGCACGCACGTTTGTGTCAGGAAACCTGTCTGTGCTTCGTACCTGAGCACCCTGACACACTCTTCCTCGACATGATGGGGCTTGTTTAACTGTAACAGAGAGGACCCGGTTTTACAGCCTCGAAAACGGGAATGGTGCACATCGAAGTCATCTATTCCTCTGTGACGCAAACTGTTGCACTAAATGCGGAAGAAAAAAAAATATTACCTTTGTCTACTGGGTTCCCGGATCCTTATTTTTCTAGTCCTTCCCAGAGTAAGTTGCCATTTGAATTGCAGAACTCTGCCGGCGCGTTTGTGATTTCAAGCCTTGCCGCTGAGAGATAAGCCAGGTTAGGTCAAAGTACAAAAGGTTTAAGACGTCCAAATGGAATCTCTTTGTTGTTTTCTTCCCTCAAGCTTTTCTTCAATTAGATCTGCACTCATCCCCGTGAGAATGGCCGGCAGTTATCAGATGATGTCACCCTTGGTGCGATGTAAATTATTAAAAGTAAGACCTTCTGGTTGGTTGGTTGGCTGCGCCCATCACCTGTGGGAGAGCTAGTGCAGGTTTGGAGCTGCCCATACAATGCACTGAGAGAGGGAAATCACAGCGCACGACTGCGGTGTGGTGTGGTGTGTGTGTGTTTGTGTGAATGGGAGTGGGTGAGAGAGGTTGAAGTTGAGTAGGTAAGTGTGTGTGTAATGCGTCACGTTGTGTGTCTGGCAGTGTTGGTGTTTCATAGGAGTCTCTAATCTCCATGTCATTGTCCTGCTGCTCTACCGATTTCCTGATTTCCTGCCTTCCGTTGGCTTGTGTAAACCCCCCCCCCCTATCCTCCACCCCACCCAAGTCCACTCCAGCAGGCCCTTCTGCCTGACCGGAGGGCGACATTTTCTCTATGCAGTCAAAGCACACAATCACATGCAGACATGTATGTACAGGCACGCAGGGTTTCACAAGAGACATAAAGACAGATTTGTAATTCTCACGCCTCCAGCTTCTGGAAAGCAGCAAACAGAATGGAAATTACCCCTTTATTTTCTCCTTATGAATTCTTGGAATCTGTCTTTTTATTAATAATGGTGTGCTCTTAACGTAGTCTCCCCATTCCTACACGAAAAATCAAACACACCAACTGATATTACCACTGTGTACTTATAAAACACTGTTGCAGTACAAAGGAGACATGGCTTCGAATACTTTTTTCCCCCCACTTAACTTAAACATCCTGGGTGTGAATGCATCTGACGAATGGCATCTTTCAGTACTCCTCTAGTCCTTTCAAATTGATCCAATAAACAAAAGGCGTGCCGTCTGATCCTCTTCTTCTCTCGCCATGGACTCTCATGCCAGAACAGTCTGTGAGACCAGACACAATTACTCACGCAAATGAAATTATCATAACATTTACTTAAGAATGAAGCAGAACATTTTTGAACATCTCTCTTCTGAGAAAGCCGCCTCCTTCCTCCACCTACAGCCACATAACTCATGCTAGCAGACGATCACTGCAAGCGTTATCTGCTCTGCTTGGGAATGACCTCACAGGACCTGCCATCTGACCAAGGTTGGGCTTACTCTGTTCATTTTGTTGTCATGCTATGTGGCCTCCGGGCTGATGCGTTTAGCCCTCGCTGGATTTCTGCATAAGCCTCTTCTCTAAGGCCTGACCATAGCGGGCAGTGTGGTTGATGCAGCTATGCTGGGCCTGAAATCTGGGATGCTGCGTATTTTTGTTGTCACAGGATAAAAAGTGTTTCCAGATATTGCTTTGACTGGCTGTAGAAGCCCAAACTGAGGCTTTGGTGGATATTCTTCTGGCTCTTTGTTGTGTGTACTCCAGCTTCCGCTGTATGGAGGCCAGCATTTAGACAAGATTTATAGCGACCGCTGTGTCTGATTCTTTCATATGAAAAACATTGTTTGATGATGACAAACATAGGACATTCTGTACTTTGATAGAGCTCGGCTAGAGGCTCATCCATGAATTGCTCGGCGTGATATAGACGGCTAAGGATTAAAGTCACTCAATAATAGAGTAGTTGCCTTCATACAGTTATAGTTTTTGGCAGCTACTGTTTCCAGTACGCATTTGTCATCACCATTCGTCCCTGAGTGATGACTAAAAGATGAGCTCATCTGAGAACGCTCACAGAGACAGCGTGATGCCTCCGCCACTATCAGACACTCTACTGCGTGACTGCCACATGACGTATTGATCCGACACCAGCCAAAGTCCAGGTGTTGCACTAGCGCTATCGCATGCTCAGACTGAACAGCTAAGACAATGCCGACAGTAGCCTCTAATCAGCCCTCTAAGGTCGAGTAAAGGCCAGCAGAGCGGTGAGATGAACAGGCCTAGTAATGAATGGTGAGGCACAACAGATAATTCTGATGAGGTCACTCCCGTTGATGCCAAACAGTAATGGAAAACAGCCGAGATACATGTTGGATTTGACTGAGTTGTGTTGTGATGTGAGCCCACCCAGTCTGGTGTTGGGGGGGAAAAAAAAAATCTGTATCAATGATTGCTGAAAATAAGTTGCCAAGCTAGCAACTCAATTCAAGTCTGCAGCTTTGCTCTGAATAATTTCTATAGATTATACATTTAGAAACATCCTTCAAAGGAAAAGGTTGGCATTATGGACATTTTTGGTCATCGTCGTCTAGACGCACACTACACGTTCACCTTTGTGCCTGGCCGCCGCCTCTGCTGTATGGTTAATACTAGCAAACACAACTCCGTCCAAATAAACGACATCTGAACGCATCGCTGTCAACACGCTATTTGTTCCAGTGCTCGTGGGCGGTCAGTGTAGGCTGAGAACAGGCCGCCGTGTGTCCTGGCACCCAGTCATCAAGCAATTATTAAATCATGGCTGCGATATTTAGACTACTTTGAAGAGTTCAGATTTGCAACGAGCGGCATACAGCAGGAAACATTCCACAAGCTGTTTGTTCTGCACGTTATTAAGCTGATAAGGAGCTGGCGTGTGAGCATCGGGAACGCAGACGTACACAGATTGATATTTCACGTTTGTTTATTTGCAACCTTCGTTTTAATTTCTCTCCTCCCCTCATAATGCCCAAGCTCTTTTTTTTGGACATCTCCAAGGCTGCTTTCTTACCAGTCCCCCGGCTGCGTTTTGTTTTAATGGGAAATCTGTTGCAATCAGAGGAGCTTTTCCCGGAAGGCCAGGATGTGAAAGACATAATTTAAGCTTTTTACAACGATGCATTGTTGGATATTAAAGAAGCCAAACCCCCGCGTCTCTCCCCTTTTTTTTCCTAGGATCCCTGAGCTCATCCATCATAAAGAGAAATGCCAGGGCACCAGGAGTTCAGGTCTTTGCTGCCATTTCTCTTTTCACTGTTTATTTCCTTTGCTTTAAGAGTTTCCAAAGGCACTCTGGTTCTCCGTCCAAAAGAGGCCTCTATTCTGTCCAACACCGTGACCACGTACAACCACATGCACACAGGTCCAACCATATACATACCTTCGTCTCCGCCGGCCCAGTCTGCAGTCCTCACGCAACCATGGTTATCTGTATTACCAGGTCCAGCAGTGTTTTAGATGGTTGAGAGTAAACAGAACAAGTGGTTCTATGGCAGCCCTGATTTCGATTTTTTTAAGTAGCTTATTTGTACACATCAAATATCTTTCTTTTTGTAGCGTAATCTCAAGTAAAATCTGCAGTTTGCATCTGAAATAATTGACCTGTGTAACTGGTTGTCACAATCGATGATTTGCAGTTGTTCACCAAGTCTGCGTCTGCAGAGTTTTGCCGCGCAGACGTTTTGGCTTTTGCTGTCATATCAGCGGCGGTCCAGCGCCAGAGTACCATTCGGAAACCAGATGTTCGCTCGCATGTAAACGGTTAAATACAGGAAGTAGATTTGGGACTTAATCTGTCTATAGTGTTTGTTCCTCACGAACAAAAACGGCGTATTATAGCCGACCTTTGGGGTTTGTATTTTTTAATTTTTTGGGGGAGATGAATGGCGATTAATCCTCCAACATTTCGAACGTTTTGTCTGCATAAGAGTTTCACCTCGGCGGCAGAGTTGCATGTGCAGTCCCCCTGACTGCCCTGTTTGTTTGAGTTAGCAGGAGCGCTTGCCCACAAACACACACACATACACACCCTCGTACTCACACGCAAATTATCTCCAAATAAGTGTTCACCTCTCATAAATCACCCGCTCCATAGCTCGGTGACGCACACACATAAAAACGCACACTACACCACCACACACACCACCAGATAAATAGTTCCTTGATTAACTTCGCCGGAGTGCATTAGAGGCAGAAATGTTTGTCTGGACCACAGAGGAGACTTGTTGGGGGGAAAAAAAGAAAAAAGAAAAAAAGAAGCCATTTCTTGTCTTGGCAGCAGAGCCTGTAAGGTTACTTCTTGGCTCAGGTGACCGCGGTTTTTCAGGAAATCTGATGGTGTTAATGACTAATCCAGTTATCAAATTGGTTTCCCTCAGGCTGCCATGGCGGGAGTATCAGTAAATCAACTCTCAAATAATCATTTTAGTGTTTCTCAATTTACAAATCACCCAAGACGCTTTGTAGAGGCTTTTATTGTCCATGTACATCAGGTTGCTGCACATGTTACCAGCTTTTTACATTCATTTTACACTTATATTTGCATTCCTTAAACGCTGACTTGTTTCCAGGCTGGGAAAAAAAGCAACTGGGGAAGCTCAAATGTATTCCAAAGCATTTCGTGACAGTGAAAAGCAACATTTTGTTTTATTTTAACACAGAAATTATTCGAGAAATGGAAGAACTGCATTTGTTTTAATCCCTTTCTGTCTATTTCTGTGTGACATTGCTCATGTATTAGTGGCTCTACAGCACAGTATGTTGGTGGTCGAAAATATTTATACTTTTGTCAGATGATTGCACTCCCTGTCAGTGCCATTCTACGATCCTTATCTAGCATTCACAGTGACTGTAAGTGATACCAACCAAACGAGCACGATGCAAATCACATGACAGGCGGGTGGGTGCTGTAAACCACAAAGGTGTGACTGAAAAACAACCCACAAGCCGGTCAGACCTGAATATATTCCTCAAATAAAAGGTGAAACATTGTCAAAGCTTTAAAGATTTTCCTCGCAATTGCCTTGTCCAAACTCCACTGAACTTTTGATCATCGTCCCGCAGAGTAACGGCTTTTGCAACTTTGTTTGCAACACATATTTATCATATTTCCTCAAATAAAAGTTGGCGATAAATTACGAAATGAGTTTCGCGTAATGGCTGGACGCCCAGTTTGCACAAATAAATGATTATTGGCTCCAAAAAACAGTCTGGGAGGGAGGGGGAAAAAAATAAGAGCGTAGAAATGTGAGAGTGATGTGTGCCCTGGTCAAATATTTTAGTCCAAAAATCGAACAAATCGGCAGACAAAGAGACTTTATACTCTATCAGCAAATATATTCAAGCAGCATGATTTAGAAATGAAAAGCCGTCCTCAAATAACAACCCGATGCTCTGAGGTTTCAGGGAATACTGTGTAATAACGCTCCACAGCCTTTGCTCGAAATCTGCCCGAATTTCTCGCAAATTTTCTGCTTTTGCGTTTGTTTTGTAGGGGAACAAATATGTTCCCCCTACAGAGGTCTGTTACTTCTGGTGTATCAAATCCCTCCACACCAAAGGAAGTCAACCGGTAGTTTCACAAGTCATTACGGACCAGGGAAGCGCCTTTCCGCGGAAAAGCATCCACAAGAGATAAAGATCCAGGAATGCTTCATTGTGAGAATTTGGCGTCCTGAGATATGAGTTATGGGTTATAGCCGCAGTCTGGCTGATTAATTTTCTCCCATTTTTATGATTTATTGCTAATATACGCTGCAGGTTTGGTGGATTTATCAGCCCTTTGCACTGTTCTTGTTTGTTAAAAAAGTATGTAGTTATCTTTCTCATTTGGAAGAGATTCATTATTTTCGAGCTGCATTCTTCGGCACTCACTCACTCACTCACGCTGACATATTCACACAATTCTCACACACACTCACCGAGAAATGTTGGTGTAATGGTGTAATGTGCAGCTGATCGGACGGCGTGTGCCGGGGGAACACAGTGGCCACCTGCACTGTGAGATGCCTCCTGGTGTGTGTGTGTGGGAGGGAGTGTGTGTGTGTGCGCGCACTCTGTCTGACTCACAGCACTGGTGGTATTCATGATGTCATTACTGGCCCGGGGTCGGGGCGTGCTGTGCTGAGGCCTCGCCATGCGCTGATGTCACACGGCTAATCCCTTCCCTCGCTTGTTTGTACGTGCGTGCGTGTGTGTGTTTTACTACCATCCTGCCTCCGCGGTGGCCTCGTACCCTCCTTCTCTTCCCGACTTTGCACGGGGGCCCGTTGTTTGTGTTCTGTGGTTTTTAGCCGCTCAGACTCTGGGGCCCCCGTGTTACTGCAGCGCACACACGCATGCACACACACAGCGGGCACGTCTGCGCACACGCCGAGTGTTTAGTTCCAGAGTGATGCACTGGCTAAACATGTACATTGTAGGTTAGCGCCGCGGGCAAGGAAACATCCCTCATCCCGAGAAGAAATGCGTCACGTCATCCCGTAAAGCACCTGTTAATCAAACCCTCCAGGATTTCCCGATGTTACGATTTGCAACATCAACACAAATTCAACCAATTGGTGTTGCCATTTTAACCAATCATTGCAGATTTGAGCAATAACTGGCGTCGTCTTGAGCTGACATTGACAAGCTACCTTCTGCCGTACGTTCAAGAGAAGCAGCATGTGCGAGTCCAATGTTTCACATCTTAGGACCATTTCGCAATGCCTTTGTTTTTTTTAATGAATGTTTTTTCAGTTGTAACTTACTATTTGACATATTACATGGTAAATGGTCTGTATTTATATAGCGCTTTTTATACCTGAAACTGTTTTCAAAGCGCTCTATATAGTACACCTCATTCACCCATTCACACACACATTCGCACACTGATGATTGGATTACTCAATTTTAATTACAAAAAGGGAAGATCGCAACAGTTTATTCCAACGTTCACTTCCTACCGCAATGTAATCGCAACAAAAACCCATATAAAAAAACCCAACGCTCATCGCAATTTTTTTGAAAAGCTCCCGCAACATCAGGCATTTTAGGCGGGACGGCTCGCCTTTGACTAGCAAGGAGGTCAGACCAGGGCGCACTTCAGTAGGTTGACCAGTAGAGAGCAGGGGAGAGGCAATGCACGAGGCGGAAGGCAGAAGGGGGGGCATTTGTATACTAGCCGAATGTGAAGATGCAAGACTTATTTATTTACCTAATGGCGTTTGCGTGATATTTCATAGTTACGTGTCAGACGAGGGCTTGAGCTCACATTACTGGAATGATAATAGCAGCTTTCCTCAATCCAGGGAGCGGGGTG
>CAESWR010001214.1:22399-44244 GCA_903171835.1 Mullus surmuletus
GAGTTTAACCCTATAGGCGATATGTCACAATTAATTGATATAATTTAGCACTCTATCTAAAAGCACGTATTCAGCACCCCAATGACACCACAGTGGAGTGTTTCTTTGTTTCAAAAATGAAGCGAGCTCCAAGCTAGTTCTGGCCAGTCAACTCGAGCTGCTTGCTACTCACGTGACATGCCCCACTATCAACAACCACATATCAAACTCGGCTTTCCATAGCCCTGCTGTTTCTCAGGTTGATGTGGCTCACTGCAAATCGCTTGCGAAAATGAATATGCATATATTGCTTGTTTGTTTATAATTATTAGCGTCAAGTGATTACGTTCTGCTCATTGAAAGATGGCCGCTCCAAAAAAACAAAAAAACAAAAAAAAAAAACTGGAATGTTCTTATCTGATTTTGACAATATTGAGGTTTTTTATTTTACTTAAGGATACATTTTGCAATTGCGGGCCTCTTAATATTGGCTATCACATTAGAATCTCGACACTTTGCGCCTTGTGGTGTCTGCCAAGTTGCCTTTACCTCAATAACAACGGGCTATGGAAAACAGGTGCATTTTGTATTTAGAGAGATCAACCAAATTATGTTATGACAATCCTAACTGGTTCTGATTCTGACAATCTGACAGTGGTTTGGTTAGCGTGATGTTTTAGGGACACATCCTGCAATTATGTCTGCAACTCCAAGATAACTTATCTGTTGGCTATCATATACCTAGACCTATATCAACAAGGTGGACATGTCTTCATGAGTTCTTTAATCATCTTCCAAACTGCAATGTAAATGTATATTCAATGAACTGTTTGGCCATTGGTAGTCAGCTTCACCCGCTTTGTCTTCAGGAGGATGCGACACACAGCAAAATTGATATAATGCCATCATATATTATACGGAAGTATCAGCTGAGTTAATTTCTAAGCATACAGACTTATCACATCTCTGAAGAAGCATATGCTGTGTAATCCATTTCTCCAATTGCGGGACCAATACCAGGATACAATCGAATCAACAATGTTGATTCACAGTCAGAAATTGGATGTTGCAGGTAGAGGGACATTGCCTGTGTCCCAGAGACGCAGTCTGGCATTGGGGGTTAATGAGAAGCACCCTTCACCTCCAATGAACGCCCTTCCATTCAAGCTGTCTAATCATCCATACGTTGCAAAGTTCGCCTGTTTCCAAGCTGTCTAATCATTCCTTGCTGAATTAGCCATAACGGGTTAGTTGAGAAATCCTGGCAGATCTTAGCGGCCTACCAGGAGCCCATGTTAATATTTCATGTTCACAGGCTTCGCCATTCACAGAGGCCCCATCTAGTGGCTCCAGGCCCCTGCAGTGGGCCTGTTCTCTACTCGTCCTAAGTGTTAACACCTCTGATGTGCAGGCCTTGGGTATGATAGTTTATAAGGATTATAGGGAGTAGATGAGTGTGGTAAGTTGCTGAATAACAAGAATTGTGTTGGCTAAGTTCATATGTGGTGTTATCAACTGTTATAAAGCTATTTCCCAAGATGAGCTCTTGTCATTTTGCTTTGTATAATAAGTATTTCCATGATTCACTAGGCTAAAAATCAATGAGATGACTTTCTGTAGGCTACTCATGTGATAAGGCACTCCTGTTGTGTGTGTACAGTATGACTCGTCTTCCCAGTAGTGCTGCGGTCAGATCACCCATTTCTTACCCGGATACAGCAGTTCTATTTTCTGATTGGCCGATATTTAGCAGTATGTTATTCTGATTGGCTGGAGCATGTCAAGCTCCCATTGAGCGCTACGCCCAAAGCATGTTGCTACACGTTCCACTGTATATCGAGCGATGTAACTTGGTGGGTGTTGCATAATTTTCATGCGTTAGAAATACCAGGTGCGGCGGGTGGGAGTGTGAAGGTTAGATGCATGTGTCACACTTCGATTGCGTGAGATTTGAGAGCCATGAATATACCAAACATATTGGATGACCTACTCCATCCAGATGGATTTTGCATATGCAAGCACCATGCTATCCCGGCTTTTCTAACCATAATCTTTAACACACCATGCCTGCGACAGTTCGAAGCGCTCAGGATGCATCGAGAGGACTGGAGTAGTGTGTTCCAATAGTGCATGTCAATTCACTCCTCACCATCGCATTTTGGATATGAGGGAGCTCCGCATTACCTCCACTATCGACTTGGTCACTGTAGTTTCCTGAATGTCATGCTCATCAGAGGAGGATTTTCTTATTGTATCATCTTAAATTTCCTACGCAATTCTCCATTGCTCTTTCTGGTCACTGACTCACTTTCTAACAGGTTGAAGATCCAGCGGCTTACATGAAGTCATTGCTCAGGTATTCTGTCTGGTCGAGTGAACATTATCTTTCTTGTCTAGGAATTCCAGGATTCTACAGTCTTCAGAATACCCAGCTTACTGATGCCATCCGGACATTGGTTTGGGGGTTTCTTCGTACTCGGATGCTTAACCACTTGATTTATCACACGATTGATCTCAACAGGTCCAGAAGCAGTTGCGTTCATGCCATGCAGCCGTGGCATACCATACATTCAGTCTCAACCAGCAAATACAAGCTAAAGTGTGCTCTTTATTTCAGTTGCATGCCCCATATGCTGTTGTTCTGTTAGTAGTTGCTATCATCTTTCTCACATTAAACAAGGCCTCCTTCAATGCAAAGTATAAGCATGCTGGTAGCTCCTCCTTATGGCATGAGGCACATCCTCAAGCATAGGTCTGCTTCTCTATCGCATTGAGTACAGTTGGCATTGACAGTAAGAATCTTTTTCTCTATTGATGCCTTGTAGGAATTGTTCTTGGATTATGGTTCTGTGGTGCCGAACATCATTCCTGTTCTCTTTCACCCAAGCATGATGTTTCCTTTCTGATTTAACCTGTCCTCATATTCTGCAACTTCCAAGACCGACAGATCTCTCAAGCCACTTATATTATCTCTGCCATAACCACTACTATATTTGTCCTCCATATTTGTCGCACACACTTGCTGGCTGCAATGCTTACGTCACACAGTTGCTGGTTCTTGCTGGCTTATCAAGAATACATCAGGCTCCACGTGAGTGATTCTCGTAGCCCAGTCTCATAAGTTCCTGCATCTAATGCGTAGTATCATATGCTGTTGCAAATGTGCCATGCATATAAGGTGTATTGCTGGGTTTAGATATTAAGTTGAACACGCATTTTCAAATGGTGTATTCCTCGACGACCAAGGTGCCTTTAGGGAATGGTCACATGGCGGGTGGTGCCCAGAACCACACAGTAGTCACTAGACAGCATATTTCCTGGCGGCCAAGGTGCTTATAGGGGATGGCCACAGGGCGGCTGGTGCCAAGGCCCACACATAGCAGTCATTAGTCATCATCTCTCCCCGATATCACTGTTAACGATAGTAGGGAGTAATGAGGTTGGAGCCTGGACACCAACACGTTAAAAAATTATGCTGTGCTACGATTAAATGCTTGCTTCCAACAATGCTGTTTCCACGTGAGTTGAATGACAGAACTACAATTTGTGACTGTTTGACTGTGAAATTGGCAGTTAAATTAGTCTCCAAATCCAAATGTATTGTATCTTTATGTATTGTAAATGTATCCAGCATACACATTTTCAGATGGCTATACACATTCAATGTATGTATGTATTTAGTTATTGATTTTACACAGTTACAAATATGCTACCTGTGGACACATAGCTTGTGTTGGGTACTCATGGAATAGAAAACATACAAATGGTTTCTCAGCTTATACACAAATCATCTGATACAATTCCATGTGGCTACAACACATATAAAGAAATATTGCCATTTATGCTTCACTCCTACCTGAATGACACAAAGTAATGGTCATTATTTCTAAATACCAATTAGCAAGCATACTACACATAGAAAGTGCTCGAAATATTTTAGCTGCCATTTGGTGTCATGTTTTTCAATAGGGACTGACAAATGAACGCTGTTTATCAATTTTTTTATTGGAGGCACGGTATATATATGTCACAATATCATTCACAGTCTAAAGCAAGATTACTTTTTAACAGTAAGAGAACACATCCCCTTCATGGCAGTGTGAAACAGATGGGCAAGATTTTTATTTGTACGCTGAGGTTGCCATTCTATATTGACATTGCATGTCTCACTAAGCTCTCGAGTACTGTCTGATAAAATAAAACCTTTGATGTGTGCATTATGTAGAAGCACAGAACAATGAACCCTCACTGGAAGGGGTATAATCATGACCTTGGTTTAACAACAATTAAAAATGACATGGCAGGCATCACACTACTACAAAGTTTTCTGTTTTAGGGAAATTGGCTGATCAGCTTGTGTCTTTGTGCAGCAGTCTGAGGATAGCTGTGTCGTCAAAAAAGTGAAGAACAAAGGTCCTAGGGTATATTGAATAATAATAATATTCAAACAAAAACAATGTGAATGTTTTCCTTGCCTCACAGCAATGCACGACTCACCTAACTTGTATCCTGTGTAAATGTTGCCAAGTATCATGCAGGTACTGCATTGCTTTGGTACTTCATGTGGGACATCACCATGCTTCTCTCCTGCCTCTCTTCAGTCGTCTGCCTCTAGCAGAGTGTACTTTGACATACTCATGGTGATGATCAGGCAGAATCATTCCTCTGTAACAGAGGGACAGCAGTGCCTCTCCGTAGTAACACTGTGCAGCTCCGGTTGAGGACCTGCTTGACAATTCCTGGATATAAATAGTGTCAGAAGCAGTTCTTTAACAGAAGTTTCCACAGTTGTGCTGCCACACAAGCAAGTCCTGGAAAATACAACAGTAAGAGCATTAAAAAGGCTGTTAGAGCTGCATCAGCATGAGTCCAAGTCACCAGCAGGGAAGCGCCACTGAACCATTTCAATGGTTGAACCACTCATAATCATGAGGACGATGTGGCTATTTTAAGACTGAAAAAGCTGCACATTTTCAATCCATTTTTGACATGAGGTAATTTCATAACCTTGTTATGACCTTAAGCTTCAACTAGATAATACAACTAAAATCTATATCAGCTTTTTTTGGATGATGATTTTTCTTTAGGAAGTTTAAATGTATGATTTTCTCCAATCCAAAAACAGCATAAATTAATGGTAATCATAAAATGCTACATAATTGTGCAATGTTAATGGCTCAAAATGAAAGGTTTTTATTAAGGACAGTTCATGGATCTGTAACATTATTGTAACAACAACAGGGTATTATTATTGTAGAGTCTGAATCCCACAGAAACCAAAGTGTTATGAATGTACAATGGAAATTGTATGGTTTGGTTGTTGCATCATTTTTTAATTTACAAACTTTCAGGAAAACATTTCTATTCATCTTACAAAACAGACACAAACAACATGACGTTAAAGAAAATACATTAAGATATATTAATCCAAGAAAAACATAGTTTTTTTTAATTAATTTAGGCTCACTGGTGAATTGTTCACAGTTCCTTGACACTGTGGTCTATCTAAGGATAACTTTTAAAGAATTTGCAAAATAAATCTGCTTCAAGCATAAAAGCAACAGTGGTCTAAACTGGCAGCTGTGGCAGAATGGGCAATGGCAGGCTAATGGAAAACAACCCCTGCAGCTAGACCAGTTGAAAAGGGTCCATGACTCATGATAAATGACAAGATAAATGAACATAATTCGGTTTAAAGTGACAAAATGTGAATGAAGCCCTCTCTGGCAGAAATAGATAATAATCAGTATGAACCAGCTCCTGTCACTAAACATGAAATGGAAGGCTGTAGGAAAATAGCACCTGATGCTGGACTGAAGGTGGCCAGCTATGGTATTTCCCAAAGGGAGCTCTTTAAAAAAGGAGTTTTCCTGTTTGGAGCACGAAGCAGATAAATGTGTGTAGTTTCAAAAATGTGGAGTTTTCAAATGAATTGTAATTGCATTCTAGGAACAGAAATATTTAACTGCATTCTACTAATAACAACAACATGCAACAGCATATGATATTGCTAATATTTCTTAAAAATGATGAGGGAAATTGTTTAAACCATGACATGTTTCTTGGCTTAAGGTTTAGGGCATACCCAAAATCAAGTTGTAAAAAAAGTACAATTTTTTTTGTACTTTAACATGCAACAATGCCACCTTTCTTATCTAAAAATTATTTTTAAAGGAAGCTCTATGACATGCAGCTTTCCTCTCATTCCTCTTGTCTCCTGCAGAACAGCATTAATGTGATTGGCGCTTGTACAAGCAGACCGCCATCTGTCTTAATTACGGTGACTGTGATATGGAAATGATTGGTGGGATTGTCCCGTTTCCCCCAGAACTCAGTAAAACAGGAGCATCTAACAATGCTGCATTGGTGATTAATTTTAGCAGAAAACTAAATTAACTGTCTCCTTTAAAACCTGGATGCACAATAGTTCACTTACAAAACCCACTTAGGATACAATTTCCATTATATTTGACCCCTCACCTAGTGTAGAACACTTATGCCAGCATCCTCTTCAAAGACTTCAGCTCCATTTTTTATACAATCATTTTACAGTGGTGGAAAAGCTGACGTCGAAGGTGAATGCTGGCACCTGCAATTAGGTCCTTCTGACATGGCGGCAGCAGACAGTCAGAGTGGGCAGCTGAATATAATAACCATCACCATGAGTACAAGCTGACACTATAGCTGTGTCCTCAGACCCCCTCTGTTCACTGCACAAAGTGGTGGGTCTCATCAGTCATCATCAGTCGGCATACAATATGGAGGTGGAGCAGCAAAGGGGATGGTGATTGATTTCAGGAGGGCAGTCAAAACCATCATATGCCACTGCACATTGATGTCTTACTAGGAGTTCACCTTGTTGACCTTCATGACTAACACTCCAACTCTCATCAAAACAGCAACAGCCAACAGGTCTCCAAAACAGGTCTCCTCAATGTTCACCCTACTACCTCCTACAGGGGATACATCAAAAGACGACTTAAGGCTGGCACTAGGGCAGGGTGTCGGTACTCAATACCTTTCAGGTATTGTCCGAAACAACCCAGTACCAAGTAGTATCGAATCTGCGCTTGTCAAACAATACCTCTCAATCAGTTGTTTTTGTAGCTAGACCCAAAAAATTGGTGATTGTTTCTATGGTTGTAGTCGCATCGCAGCCAATTGGCACAAGTTTAATTTGAGTACTTTCATAATGTCTTTGTGTAAAAAAAATTTGAGCGGGCAGGAGACAGGTGACTTTTGCACAACTGATTGCTTTCTATTCGCAGTCTCTAGTGTGAGCTTCTGGAAGTTCTCCTGTAACTCCTCCATAGACATCTCCATGTGGGTCCTTGTAATACTATTGGCAAGATGGGAGAAAAGTCTCTTAACTGTGGTTCTCTCTACTTTCAGTTCATTGAGTGACTTTGGCTCGGCCATCTTGTATTCCTTGGCTGACGGACAGCAGGCTTGATCCTCCAGGTCCCCAGATGGAGTGTCCTCCCTCTCTGTTGTGGCCGCAAGCAGGGTCTTTGCTGGTCCCTGGTCAGCGGTTTTTCACTAGTAAGTGTATTTAAAACGCCATGGGGACAAGGAAAGTGAAAAACCTTAAAACAAAAAAGAATAACACCACTGTAAATAAAATTCAGCACTGTCCATCAACAAGGTAAGCACATTTGAATACATTTACAGGTAAGTGCATTTCATTAGGTCAAGGTAAGTATATTTAACTATATAACAACATTCATCAACTTATTTCATTAAATCAATCCAGGTAAGTAATGTGTGAAATTGGGTTTTGAATAACAAATCCAGTTCTACTTTATGAACCATTTACTTTGAAATTAACCCATTTAACCTAATGCTTTAACCTAAATTTATACAGATTTTAGATATGACATTTATTCCTATTACAATTTTGAACTAAACACTCATTATTTTTTTATTCAATTTTTAACTTGAATGAAATCAAGTCTTTCAAACTGATTTTACTTGAGATTTGAACATAATTCTTGAACAGAAATACTTTTCATTACACCTAAATTCAATGCTTTTACTTTGAATATTAATTCACTACGTCTTAAATAATACTGGCCTATACACTTTAATTTGTCTTATTTGCAAACAATGTTCTAAACAAAGTAATTGGTCTACTATTTGCTTCATATAGCAAACAAATATGTCATATTAAAAAAGGTAGGTAATCAACAGAATCAAAATAAGCACAAATTAAATATCTAAATAACATTTTAGCCAAACACAATGACAATTTCTAACTTTAAACTTAACTCTATATGAAACAATGTAAAACTCAAACCAATGACAGTATAATTCATTTGCCCAAATAAAAATGCTTCAAAACAGCCAGAGATCACATTTCAGCCGAGTCCAGTCAAAGTGAGTTTACCGGTAACCATTTTGGTTGGAGTCCATTTCCCATGCGTTTGGTTTGTGAAGTGTTTTTTTTAGTTAGCGTTTCTGCTGTCCTCAGCTCCGTTGCACACAGTCGAATGAATGGTGAGTTGCTTATTATCCTGGGCTTGTGGCGTGCGCTGCTAATTAGTCTGATCGCTCTCACCTGTTAAGGCGCGCCGCAGAGCAACACGCGCACCCGCCGCCACGCGCATTAAGCAGCACGCGCCCACCGTTACATACACGGAGCAGCGCGGCCGCTGTCACACCCAGGCAGATTGCCACAACAATTAATATTGAATGAAGTAACAAAAAGTATCAAATGAAGTACTCAATTGGTATCTTTTTTTAACGATACCCAGCCCTAGCTAGCACACATTACAGAATTCTTCAAACCATCCCTCAAGCTACTGAGCAATGTTAAAAATGCCATCGAGCAAAGTGCAATTAACACAGCACTTTTGTACTTTTTCTTGCACTTTTTCATGTAGCCCGGGCCTGTTTTATGTAACAGAACTGTCATTGTATGACGTGTTCCTGTGATGACGGCCTTGTCTTGTGAAGCAATGAAATGTAGCACTGTGCCCAAGATGGATTTCCCTCAGGAGACAATACAATTTACTTTACTTTACTTACTTTACAAACCTTCACAGATTCAGAGACTGCACACTTGATGATAACAAAGGACAAATCACACAAGACCATGCTCTTCTGATCTTATAGTGTGTGGTGTGCACCGCACACTAGCCGATTCTTTAGCAGAGTATCAGGCACCAAGCAGATTTGACCAGAAAAAAATCGCAAACATCAGACAACCGGGCCTTTGCTGGCTTTGATTGGAAGGGGAAGATAGTTTCAAAACTCTGCCCAGTTATCCTGTAGTTTGTACTGGCCGTAAGGGCTTCACCTCTTGGTTTTGAACAAAAGCAATAAAACACCCTAATGAAGACAGCTATCCATTAAGCTCATATGTTCCCTCTTTCCCTCCTTGGTATGGAGATCAACCAGAAATGCTACATGCATCATTATTAAGCTCCTCACCACACCTACTGTACCATCCTCTCCTCCTTCTTATTATCTGGGAGGAGGTGCAGAGGCATTAACTGTAGAACCAGCAGGATGCTTAACAGTATCTTCCCACAAGCAGTGGAGATGGTTAACAGACTGTGTCACCACACGCACACACAGGCACGCATGCACCATCTTGACAGTTAGTCACCAGTCAAGGTGAAGCCAAACTTTTCAAATAAAAGGACAAACAACACAGATTGTTCATGAGCTTGGCTGCTAATGATGTGTGATTATTGGAGTGTTCAGTATTTTGTTTCAAGTATCATTGTAGATATTGAATGCTGTTTTAGTTCTGTTTTAAAGATGAATAATAATACGTGTTTACTTTTTTTTTACTTTACTTTTTATTTTATTTCTTGAACAAATGGAAAGAGAAACTGATGAACAATCCCTTGCTTCTTCTCTGTATGCAGCTCAATGCAATGATGATAAATTGAATCTTGAATGTTATGCGACAAGTGTGTCCATTACACCTGTCTCACGCACTTGACAAAATGCGCCACACGCCATGATTCATGCCGTTTGTATTGGGGGGGAAGGTGTACCCCCACTGTGGGGTGATAAAAAGAAAACAGTAGTACTGTTAGTGCCACTCCAAACACTTTTACATATTATTATCATTATTCACCAGGACTGGGCATGCTTTAAAATGTTCAATACCAGTACTGATACCAGTACCTTCAAAACGATAGATTGAGTACTTCATTTGATACTTTTTGTTACTTCATTCAATATTAATGATGCAAATATTCAAAAGATTTTTACACAATTACATTTTGAAAGCGCTCAAATTGCTGAAATATTTATTGAATACCTGCATAAACCTTCTAGATCTGGGTATAAAAACAACCGATTGTAGGTATCATTGGTCGGCACAGTTTCAATACTACTTGGTACTGGGTTGTTTCAGTACCGACACCAGCCCTATTATTCACCCATTCACACACATACACACATACGCACATGCATTCATACATAGGGTTAGACTTGGGATATAGAACAGCCTCAGGCTTTGATGCAACCCAGCCCTCTAGAATCTGTGTGTTGAACTGCAGGATTCCCCAGAAACGGTGCTCTGATGCCTTAATCTTAACTCATGATCTCATCCAGGATATAACGAAATCCTGGATAACCACTGATGATTATTGGATGTTGTGTTAAATCACAGCTTCACCGCTGCAGTCTGCCATACAGTATTTATAATGACGTGAGGAAATCTTCCTCTGTAATCAGCTGCCCGAGTTCTACGCTCAACCTGGATAAACAAATGACAGAAAGAATATTTAATAGCAGCATGGTTTATCGTACTGCACAGCATTCCCCCTAATATTACTTTAAATGATTAATTATTACTTCAATCATGTCATTAGAGATAATTAATTTTCTCTGTTTGGTACTCTGTTTGGAAGTGACCTCACTTTGCACTTCTGTCATGTAATTAATGTTCCCTTTTTTTCCATACATGAGTACAAAAGGATCAACCTTAACACACACAGGTACGTACCTCTTATCCTACTTGTCTGTGATTCCATCATGTCAACACTTGCCCTTCATCATTTGGAAAGGTCGGCAATGCAGGCTGGAGCTGCACTCCGGTCACTGCTCTCATCATTCACCCCGTCTTGAATGGAATTGCGCTGCTGCTGAACTTCATGTGTGCTGGTGCTATTAATGTGACTGCGACTGCTGCTGGCAGTGGCAACAACACTGCAGAGAAAGTCGGTCAATTTCCAACATTTTGAGGCATCACTTTCCAGAGAAAGAGGAGGGAGTAAAATCTTACCTTGCCTCATTCTCACTTGCTCTCTGACCACCGTTTCCAGCTATCTCTTTTTCTTGAATTTCACATATAATTTGTAAGAAACTAATGTTTGACTCAGTGTTGCCCATTGCCTGTTTGTGCAACTATCTGAAATGATAAAAACAAAAAACTGTGATACATGTGGGTGCCAATCAGCTGTCTCAGACCATCATCCATTATGTGATCTTCTAGCTAATACAAATGGCCGCTCCACCCTTGTTCTTACATTGATAGTAAAGGCCACCATGTAAGCTGCCAATCTGATAATCAAGAGAAGTTAGTTGGTTGAGTTTCTTGATCAAGGACACTTTGACACAAAGTCAACACACCAACGAATTAAACTGCCTGCTGAGCCAGCCTGCTCCAAAACATGGCACCCATCCTTCTATGGAATGAAGTATAATTTGAGAGATTGTGAGAGCCTGAATATTCAAATATATGGAGCAAAGCCAACAAGCCATTTCAGACAACCGGCGATACAACTACTTGTAGCATTCCTGGCAGTCTACAATCAACAAACGCACCCTCTGAATCTAAACTGCAAGAAGTCCTCTGATCCCTTCTGTTGGGCTGGATCACCCTACTCAGTGGCTATGTGTCGATCCGCCCTGCGTGTTCGTTTATCTGGAGTCTGAGCCGTAGATGATCTTCAAAAATGTTTATTAACAGAAGTTGAGAAAAGTTACAGAGCTCTGGGTCGATGCTTCGCTCCCCTAACCGATAACAGCCAGTGTCGGTTCACGAAGTCCGACTGCTCTCTCTTTCCCTGACCCAGCTTTTTGTTAGTGTGTGCCGATAGATTGCGTCATTCTTCGTTAATTGTGATATGCAGCTTCTTGGGATTCAAGGTCGTCTTCCTTTCTTTCTGGGGAGTTCTCCGCTCACTGCAGCTGGGAGTGCCAGTCTCCTCCACCCTGTATTGAGATGAAAGTCTAGCACAGACCCTGGGAAAGCTGGTGCACATTCGTTAAGTGAATTTATATCTGAGTGCAAAGGTTATATGAAACACCTGTGAGTTATAAAGAATATGATACTTAGAAGGGATTATATGTTATTGCTAAAAATGGTGTGAGGCCTTCTATGTGAGCCGTACAAGGAAGTGCAACTTTGGTAAAAATGAAGTGTGGAGAAATGGGGTGTGGTGGGACAGACTTACACTTCTTTGCTTGTCTATGGCCTATTGTTTTGTGTTGTACGTCATTTTGCTGGATGCAAAACCAATCCAGCGATGGATACAAATAAAATAACCTTAAACTTAACTTTTTGTCAACACCACCTGCACCCCAGCATCCATTTGCACGAGTCAGATGGGGATCAGAGGTCAGACCCTGGATGCCAACATGTACAATATATTGAATTGTGAGTAGTAGTAGGACTTTATTGATCCCACAACTAGAAAATCAGCTGTCTCGGCAGCATGTACAGGTAAAGCAACATGCAAAGAAATACAAATTATATTTTTTTTATAAAAGGAATAATAAGACATTAAAAAATACTACAAATACTTTACATGAGTGAATATTGCACAAGGTATTGGACTTGGGGTAAAATAGGGTTTTTGGACTAAAGTATTTATGACTGTAGTTGTAATAATCAATCCACAAAATCACATTTGCATGCGTATCGGGGGAGTTGTACAAGTAGTGCATTCAGAAACGAAATATGCCAGTGGAAAAGCACCACATAGTGACAATTATAGAAAATAAGTTGAACTGAATGGAACAAGGTGACAGGAATATGACAACAGGAATGTGACATTGGCCACTATTCACACTTAATGCAATGTTACTTTGGAGACAGCACCCTTGAATTTTGCACATTTTTACTAAAGTAAGTACTTCAATGACAAACTACATGATGAATGAAATGTTAATGACAACATTCTGATACTACTGTTCAATGTTGGTTTGTTGTCTTTCTGGGTCTGGGTTGCGGTAGCAGCAGCCTCAGCAAGGAAGCTCAGACAGCCCTCCCCAGCCACTACCATAGGCTCCTCCAGGGGGAATCCCAAGGCATTCCAAGGCCAGCCAAGCGATATAATCCCTCCAGCATGTCCAGGGTCTACCCCAAGGAATCTTCCCGGATGGGCATGCATGAAACACCTCCCCAGGGATGCATCCAAGAGGCATCCTAGCTACATGTTCCTCTAGACATGAAGGGGTAGCAGCTCTATATTAAGTTCCTCACCATATATAAGCCTGAGACCAACCACCCTGCAGAGAAAAACCATTACCCACAGCTCATGACAACAGGTAAGAGTCAGAACGTATATCTGGCCTTTTTAGTATTGTACATTAAAATATAGACCCTGGCAAAAGATAGATCAGTGACCTATGTCCAGATCTGTGGCGGTGTTCCTTGATGAAAAGTATGTTGAAGGCTAATTTGACCCACGCAGCTGAAGACAGTGACGTGCATGAACACATTTTCAAAGTAAAACGGTACTCATATATTTAAATTCTGTGTGAACTGAATGGAAGCGGCATTATGTTACATGCTACATGATGAAAATTCACTTCTTCACTCTTGATACAGATTATATTGCCCACCCTGTACTTCAAAGCAGCCACTATTATTCATGCCATCTGCATGCCAACACAAGTGCAACAGACCCCAACTCAAGCTGGCCCAAGCTGCCACCTTACCCTCAGGCAATAGTTACAAAGCAAACACTGATTTTCTATTTCAAATAGTTATCCCTCTAATCATTATATGACAAGGCTCAAAACTCCCTCATTGTCTTATCTGCAATCAGTATTTGATGAAACTGATGCCAACTGATTCTGAATGATCTTTGGTCATATCTTACTTTCACCAACATACAAGCTAAGCCTATGTCACTCACCCTGCGCTGAGGTACAATTTGTGCTTATTTTCTTAGCGCAATTAATGTTAATAACACTTACTGTCTCTTCTGCTCTTTAGACAACTGTCCCTGCCCACTCTCTTGACCCCCTCTCTCTATTGCCTCTCCTTAGCAAAGGAGCTGAGATTTAGCTTCAGTGATAATTTTCCTAATTAGGCCACACGATATTTAATTAAGAGCCAGTGCAGTGCAAAGGGGTTTTTTTTATTTCCTCTGTATTCTTTNNCCCCCCCCCCCCCCCCAAACACACACACACCAAATGTTGACCTAATGACTCACAGCACAGTCTCAGCACAGGTATCTTCTCAGATTGATCACTGCTATAACAGATATTCCATTTGTTTCATTTTATTTTTGTGTTACTTTCAGGTGGGTGATCATGTACCATAAAGCAAATAGCCACCTGGTCCTGGTTACCTGAAGCGGTCAGACTATTTGTGAATGAGTCATTGAAGCTATCAATACTCCTTACATCATGTTGCTAAGAGATATTGATCTTAGTCTCAGTCTTGAGAGCTGAGAACAATTTCGACCACACAATGTTGTTTAGTGGGATTTAATCATTTGATCTTTGTATTGCACATTTTTGCCCCCTAGTGGCTGTTCTGAATAGTGTACGTTTTCCCTCATTTTCGTTTTTCATATTCCATGGTATTTTCAGTCAAAAAAGAAGATTATATGGTTACCAATTCTTTTTCTTATGTTTAAGCCATGGATTAGTACAGCCGTGGAAGGGTGTAAGAGGGTGTAGTTTTTCAGATGAATACATTTACTCTGTTGCTTCACATTCCATCTTGCTAGCTAACAAGAAGGAGATAATAATAATTTGTATGCCTGGGGTGGTGTATCTTCTGGATAGTGTTTATTGTATTAGATAGAACTGATTGGATGTGAGCGATGGATGCATTTACAACAAATATGAATTTTTCATGTGGTGGCCATCTCTGACATTGTCACAAAAATGAGCTGGCTTTTATCATCAATGTTTTGACATGTCTACATCAGATTTAGTATTTTTACCTCTTCTGAGTGAATTTTTCATGTGGCTGCCATGTTGGATCTTAGACCACCAAAAGGTAAAAATCCCTTCCAAATTCAACATGATTTTTCTTCAGCGTAGCTTTTTTCTCAGTGTAAACAGCATTAACAACTGCATTTTCTCATGAATGTGACATTTCAAGAAATCCTAATTATTACTGACATTAATAACATTCCACAGACTCAGCTCTTTCAAGATATTACTTTTGATGGCGGTCTTTAAATGTATACATTTTTAAATAACATTGTTACCTTGCTTCATAGTATCCACAATATGCCTACTCATAGAGGATACCACAAAACCAGATATCAACTCCGTCACCGCATCCAGGGTTTCCAGCATTGATATATGCACTCTCACATAAAAGGCGCGGGTTTGCTTCATTTGACCAATTGAAGACATGGAGAAAATTATCTGAGGTGCATGTTTTTCAGTGAAGATCGTTGTTCTATGCAAGTATGATTCATTTAGGAATTTATCTAAGTAACAATTGCCAAAATAACGCAAGGAATGCTGGCAGGAAATTACTGTTTTAATGCATAAATTAAAGAGATTTACAATGATATTTCCTCTCCATTACATGAGAAAATCTTCACTATTATATAAACACAATAAGAATAATAACCCACAATTTGGTGGTCAAAGTCAAAATATTTTATTTGTAGGATCTGGTAAAATTACATTGCATAATTCATAATTTGGTGTTATGGTTCTGTCTTGGGTCTCTGGCAAGGCAAACGACAGCGGAAAAAAATCATCTCCAGAACAGAGCCAGCAACACTGGCACAGAATCACAGCGTACAAGTCAGAATACCAAGAAGGGAAGAGGTGGGTTTTGGCGAGCATTTGCAGAGGGAAGGAGCAAGAGTAGGCAGGTTGATGGAATTTAAATAATACGCCAGATATTGAGCATGCCAATTGGATGCTTCGCCTGCAGTCAGCTGATGTGGGATGGCCAGACAGCTTTGTAGACTGGGTTTGACACCAGGCTTGACTACGTGGTCCGATGGAACTCACGCTTTGCTTGATTTACATAAATTCACAAATCTGATTCCACATGATCCTCTAGAAGTTGGCAGGCGATTGTCCAAGAGAATGAGCAGGTTAGGCGTCCTGCATACGGCAGCATGGCAACATATGCGGATAAATACATAACCAGTTGTGACAACCCAGGGTTACCCCCTTAACTTACCTTGATAAGGCAAAATACAGCTTTGGAGTACGGGCCTCTAGCCCCTAAATACCATACCATACCATATTATTGTTATGATTTGATGCTGTATGAATATGATCTAATTTAATTGAAATTATTGCGTCAGATTGATTTATGTTTATGATGTGTTGATGAAATAAGATGTGACATTTTAAAGTATTCAAATTTATAATTCAAATTAGATTGTCTTACAGAAGCAAACAAAGCCTTTTTCAACCATGTGATTGGAGTCAAACATCATTAGTGATAAATTCCTGTTGGGCAAGATAAGGAATTTTATTCTGTAAAACTCGGGCAGCTGAGTTAAGCAGAGTTGACCAGGAACACTTACAGGCAGAAGCGTTGATTAGGAATGAAATGTCACCAACATGGAATAAGATACAAAATATCAAACTTGAAAACGAAAAAATTTATTTGAAAATCCACTGATTGTGATGATTTCATTGTTAATTAACATGAATGGTGCCAGTTGGTGCTTTATCAGCCTTTAAAGTAGCAAAGCTCATGAGATTTTCCTGTAACAGACGTGCTTCCACAGACACATCCTGCAGAGAGAAGGAGTAGATCCACAACATGGAGATATTAAGTTAATTAAACTGCCAATCCAAAGCAAAGACCATGACAGCTCAGGAGGACCTGTGACTGGAATAGAACAGAGGAGTGGTGTGTAGGGGTCCAGGTGAAGTAATCTTCTGGAGTCTCATTAATTCCATTCTGTCCGCGGCCCGCATTCAAAAAAAGACAGAAGCTGTTCTTCTGTGTTTAGTGTTAAGATTTTTGTGAAAGTATAATAATTACAGGTTATACAGCAGTTCTGCAGTAGCTTCATAAGGAGAAAAAAATCATTCTGAGAATGCTGAACAGTCATCCATCAGAATTGCATTTGTCAGGGAAAGCTCTCAATTCTCCAGTATTCTGATTGAATACTGTTAAAGTACAATTTGCTTACATTACCTTTTTCGTTTACACTGGTTGTCCCTTTACTTGCTATGAACCACTGAACCGTTCAGGCAAAGATTTGAAGCGTTTTGCTCTGACCCTTGACCCAGTGCAAGAAGGGAGGGGCTTGGGAGCAAAAATCAATGCTGAAAGAAGAAAATGATGAGTGAATCTCTCCAAGCAAATAACACCAGTCTATCAAAATGTCATTCTAGAAACAATGAAACTGTGATTGGTTTTACTGCACATATTGACAAATGCAGTCGTGCGTGCATGTATATGATAGAGTAGCAATGGTTTAGCTGAGGAAATGTTCTGTGGTGGGTCATTCAGCTAGTGAATTAGCTGGGGAGGAAAATATACAAAAGAATAGAGCAACAAAAAATATCACTTTAACAGAAATGTGCTCTGCTTAGAAATAAAATCTGTGCATTCACTTAATTTTGAATACAATTTTGACCTATTATTCTTGTTCTGGAGCACAGAGAATTCGGGCGCTTCAGTCCATCCATATTGCCTTATTTTTGATTCATCAAATTAATATAGTGTCATTATGTCACCGAAGAAGAAGATCCTCTTATTTGAGAAAACACCTTAACAATACCGGAAATTTGTGAATCAAACTTTACTATTCTCCCGTATTGCCAATTTGCATTATATAACTATGACACATTTATCACACATTTTCCTCTGATGAGTATGTAACTCATGACACGATTCTCTCCAAATGTGATTACTATTATTTCCAAATTGTTTAGTTCAGGGGGGGATTCATCTGGTAACTAGACTTATGTCCTCTTTTGAACACAGCAAAATATCTGTGTGCATGTTGTAAAAGTGAGTTCTTTGTTAACAAAAGTCTTAGGCATAATAGGGAAAGAACAAGTCTTTGAAAACAGGACAAAAGGACAGTCTTGGGATTTTAGATAAAAGTTGTTGAGGAACAGTTTAAATATTGATCACAGAGTGAAGGCAAGTAAGAGCCTTCTTGGGTGACGATTATTTTGTTCGATTATATGAAGAACCTCTCACAAACTTTCGTGATGAATAAATGTTTGTGAATTAGAATTGTTGCTGTTCTGTTTTTGTAGAATTGTCCGTGTGGAGGAACCTTTGACTCTCCTTGTCAAAAGGAGAAGTGTTTCTAGCAGAATAAAGATTTTGCACAGAATTCTGCAGCTGTGCCTGATGTGGTACAAATCAATATTGTGGAACCTGATGTAATTGTGCCCTAGTGCCATTACAGGCCATATGGACACCATTCTCCTCTGAAGCAGGAAGTCACTAATGACAAAATGCCAGTCTCCAATGATTTATTGAAAGCAAGTTGAAGGAAATGTAGGGGGCGATGTGAAAAAGGAGGAGTATGCAAATATACAATCCACAACTGAACACTCCTTAACAGTCCAAGTCCAAACTCCTTATCATATTGTAATGTCCCCCCTAATCAAAGACAGTGAAGCGTCTGAGAGCTTTGCTGGAACTTTATTTTCAACAGATACACAGGCTTCTGTAGGCCGTAGCCAACCCAACAAAAACCATGAATGTTTCCAAAATGTTGCGATCCAGTTCCAGAAAGCACGGTTGAAGTTGTTGGTAGGACTTCATAGCGTATTAAGGGAAAACCCTAAATACAAATTTATGGTCACCTTCCAAGCCAAATTCTATTTCTGAAGGTTTTCTAACAGTCATATGTGTCCCCGTAGCATGAGTATGAGGTCTAAAAATGAAAAAAAAATTATCACCTCATTTACTTGCTTTCTCCATGTTTTGCCCATTGTGTCCTGAAACGAGCAGATCTGAGAGTTGGAAACCCGGCTGTAGTGGCGGCTGCTGTTGAAAAACGTATTGTACACTAAGAACGTAGACCAGCAAAAGCCGCATACCCTGCCCAATAGGAGCGTGGAGTGGGCGTGGCCAGACACAGCTCATTTACATTTAAAGATACAGGCACAGAAACAGCCCATTCTAAGGAGAGCTCACTAGGGCGACTTTTAGACTGGCAGAAATTAAGTAGCAAACATGGAATTTCCCAGAAGAAACTTTTAAAGTAATGTTTTTGGGCCTCCGGCAACTACGTGGCAACTATGTGTCAAATACCCCATAGAGGGTGACCTTTAAGATGTTACATTACATACCCTTTCATGAATTGAATTTTGGAAAAACTTAAGAGGTTTCTTTTGAACATTTGGTCGATTAAAACCATTGACATAATCACATGTTTGCCTGAAAGTATGTTTTTGGCTAACTATTACTTTCCATGGGTGGGTAACGGTTAATTAGTCATAATAATTAATTTTGAGCAAAATTTATTTAGTAGTGGTAGTACTAAGAATCATGAGTTAATTTTTACTCAATAGAATGTAATCAGAAATCTTAGGTAAACTTTACTCAATTTCTTTTAGTATTTCATAACTTTTGAATTAGGGTAATCTTTACCAAAAATATGGAATCAAATCTATCAATCAAACAAATGCAAATTGTTACCTCAGATTTGTTGGGTAGATTCCGTAGGTTGTTTTTTATACTGTGCCGTAATTTAGCTCTTACTCCGACCTCCTGCCACATCCGGCATCCTCCCATGTCTCACTTCTGCAAACAGAACCCCCCCCACCCAGCTCTCAGACGATCACAGGTGTGTTGCGTTCACTGACACTTTGAACTGAGCTACACCCAACACTACACCAAAGAGACAATCAATGTGAACAGGCCATAACACAAGTAAATAATCAACATGAACAGAACGTTACAATATGTTTTTCTTCTAACATGGCTGATGGCACATGTCTAGTAACAAAGGAATCATAATAGACATTTTAAAAAATTAGGGGTGGGACGCAATTAAAAATAATTCTAATAATAATTAGAGGTTTTGCAATTTATTAATCTCAATTAATCACATTTTAGTTGCATAATGATATTCGCCACTAGAAGCACAATTTTTCAATCAAAATGGATTTTGGTATATGACTCTATCAAATGATAGAGGATTTGAATTAATAGATTTAAATAACCAAATATTGTTTGTACCATGACTATGGAAGCTCCAAAACAGCAGAGGAAACTTGGATTGGCAACGCGTAACATCAGAGTAGCCACGGTAAACACTAGTTGTTGTTAGTGCTACTGGGTATCTTGAGGAGGTAAATTGGGCGTGGTCAGGTGGCAGGGTTAAATTAGCCTATCACATTCACCTTTTCACATCTGCTTTCTTTGCCACCGTGAATTGAGTGAATGTAAAGAATAGACCCATGAACCCAGCGAGTCTTTTTAAAGTGTTATCCGTCACGAGATTTGCATATTTTCAGATAAATTTGATCTTGTAGCAGCACCAGAAAAGGCTGTTATGGCCAGATGTGACTGAGTGGGTTATTCACCTCTGACTACTAATGCTGCATACTGTGATGGATGCAATCTCAAAACATTGGTTCACAAAATGGTTGATTGACTACACCCCAAAAAATTGCAGGAAGAGGAATTGTGACCCAGCAGGCAGACCTTCCACCACCACAGAAGTCGTTTGATATCCTACAAATAGATTTGATTGCGTTAACTCCCAGTGAGGTGAACAATGACAACAGTGGTAATGGCAATAATGATGAAGACAAGGACAAAAGCAGAAGCATGAGGGTATGCCTGCAGGATGCTAAAATAAAACAAAGATGGCTGAAAGAGAACACAGGAGCACATGCTACAACCATGGGGTGCTGAATTACAGACAGAGAAGGCTGAGAGGGAGGAATTATAGATTTAATTCAAGGAAGAAAAATGCATTTGTTGATTTTAGAAGAGCTATGCTGATACAGGGGATGCAACACTGATGCAGGTAATGCATTCAAGGGGAAATTACATGCGGTGGCACAGAAATAAATGTTCAGACAGGAAATGTTCGCTGATGCTGGAAAAGCATGGCAAGGCAGGGTATGAATAGGTTGAATAGTAGAACCATTACTCCAAAGATCAAGATTCCTTGCCAATAGAACATGTACAGAACACAAATTCATGTTCATTTTGATGGGGTTATCCCAATAGGCATATACATTATCATGTATTCAGGATAGAAAAGGAGTAACCTCCGGGGGAGTATTCAGGCTTTTTAAAAAACGGAATAAGAGCATATTCCAGTTATTCCAACGGGTTATTGGTGTTAACATGGCCATTCATAACCAGGTTATTGCTAATATCCCATTAGAAAAGGGTTAATGGGGTTAGGGGGTTAAAAATTTTACTGCATGTAAGCGTAGTCAGTCTATAAGAACTCTATGTTTTTAGCAAATTAAGTTTATAACCAGTGCAGGAAAAATAACAATTTAGAAATGGAAACAAAATGATCGTATAACAAAGCAAAACACAGTTTTGCTTGGAAACCAGAATTAGGTAAAGGAAGTTCAATTCAGCTCAACATTCTGAATTCAGCTGCTGCCTGCCAGTATGAAATTAGGTCTAAAATATCAAAAGCATAAATTAAATAATATATCAGACATATTTCCACTGTAGCTTTCTAAATTAAATCAACTGATTAAAAAGAACAAAGAAAAAAAAAAAA